>JABJVR010005389.1:0-13595 GCA_025773905.1 Chitala chitala | reverse complement strand
CGTGCCCCCCCCCCCCCCCCCCCCACCCACCCCCTCTCCCACCCCCCTCCCCTCTTCCCCCCCCGCGGCCCCCCCCCCCCGGTGGGGGGCCGCGGGGGGGGGGGGCCCCCCATGTCCCTTACAATGGAGCTAACTGGTATTCGCTACACCACCCCATTATTTGACCCCTCTTCAGCTTCATCTTATTTTGGTCAAAAGGATTTTATCCCACCTCTCACACTAGTGTAACAGACTAAGGGAGTCAGCGGGTTTCCAACCCAAGTTGCTATTTTGCATGCGGTGCACCAGACAAGAGATTTAGCACACTGAGCTAAAAGTTCAAGTTCTTCCAGCTATGGAAGTTAACTGAACTCTTGTTTTGACTCTGGGGGCAATGTCACAATCGATACAGCTAACCCGCTGCCACTTGCAGTGATTGCTACAGTAATGTTGTGGTATTTTAATGGTCTCTTAAAATAAAGTACTGGTGACTCAGTTGCTGGAAAGTATTAATTACATTTTCTAATCTGAACTACATCAAAATTAAATGTAACTCATGGAATGGAAATTGTAATTTTTTATCAAGCTATCACCATTTTATGTCAACCTGCTGGTGTACCCAGAGTCCTAAAACTTTTCTGTTCCATTTAGTTCAGTTCAGTTAATTTCTATATAGCACCTTTTACAATGAGGTGTCTCAAAGCTCTTTACAGACGAAATTGTAATTCTTACAGAAATAGACAAACAGCAAGAAATAGACAAAAAATAGACAAACAGCAAGTGAATGACTAGAGTTAAAGATGTGAATAAATATGAATAAAGCGAGACAACAGCAGAGGAGAGGAACCAAAAACTCCACAGTGTGGAGAAAAAAAAAACCTCTGTGGGTCCAAGGTTGATTTGGTTGCCCAGCCCCTTGTGGCATGCTAACATTACAGACTAAACAGGTTATGACTGAGACTATGGATGTAAATAGCACTATATAGTTCTCTTTTGCTCCAGGTGTTGAAGTACCTCTCAACAGATTTGTGGTGTCCCTTGGGCAAAGGCCTCATCTGAGGGGGTACGCTAGGTGTCAGCAGCTCTACCAAGGCATCCTGCCCAGATGGTGCCCAGGTGGACACCATGACTGGAGTTAAAGATACTACTACTACTACTACTACTACTACTAATAATAATAATAATAATGAAGGAATAGGATTTTATCTTATAATATATGACATCACAGTGACAACAGGGTCGGAAGGGGTTAAGCAAAAAAATGTAGTTGTCAAACGCATGTATGGGGCGACATCTTGTGGACAAACCGGGAACATCCCAAGAAATTGGGATATTTTCAAATGACTATGGTGCCCTGTGCCCTGTGTGTCCTGGGATGGGCTCCAGGCTACCCGCGACCCTTAGCAGGATGAAGCGGTATAGAAGATGACTGATAACTGATTGACTGAGCATGGTCTGCAGTTAGAGTAGCTCCACTGGTTATAATGCATTGCACTTGGAATTTTAGCAGACAACAAACAAAAAAGTTGGTTAACTTACATTTTGATGACTGTTTCTTCAATTTGAAGATTATATTGTAACGTCGGTGCCGCGACCAATGGTCGGCAGCCGGGAAGGTGCATAATCGCCCGGCGGCTACAATATCTAGGTAGTGACTTGTTAGTATGTGACGGTTCCAGGTGCTTTAATAAGTATAAAGTACACATAATTTAATTAGGTGATAAAAATGGGTAAACAGTAAATCTGAATGGATAACATGCTGCTACATATTGTAAGTACGCTGGCTTCACACCAGCGATTCAGCGCAGTTTTTTCAGCCGAGAAATAAAGCTTTCCTGTTTAAAACTTTCAGTTTATTTTAAAAGCGGCTGTTTGTATTCTTTTAGTAACTAATTTTTCATTCACCTTGGTCACCCGATATCGTGCTTTTTCGGTTTATTTTAAAAGCGGCTGTTTGTATTCTTTTAGTAACTAATCACATTGTAGGTAGTTTGGGTTGTGCCTTACTGACGGTTGCGTATGTTAAACCAACAAAACTGAACTTGTCTGCTATGCAAACAGTAACTGTATGTGACCGATTTTTGCAAAAAACTCTGGGTAAGTCAGTTCATATTCAGGAGCACAGGATTAGTGTCAAAATTAAAGAAAACCAAAAGAGACTGTTTCACTCAGTCACAGTTCTTCATAAATTGTGCAATACAGAGTAAAGTGAGACAATCCCTGTGTGTGAGTTTCCTCTGGCTGTTTCAGTTTCCTGCCACAGACCAAAGACATGCCTCTCACACAGACTAGATACTCAAAATTTCTATGTGAGCCGCAATTTGTGTGTGTTTGTGATTTGTCTACGGTGTAGCCTGCCTTATGTCTGGTGCTGCCTGAAGTAGACTCCAGGTCAGTCTTCGACCCTGTTCAAGACAAATGGCTGACAAATGGATGGATGGAAATCCTAGTAGTGTTGAGTTTTTTGTCTTGGACAAATGGTTAAAGTGATCTTAGTACTGTGTGCTACAAAAGTTTTATAAGGAAGTTCCATGAAGAGTACACCTGCTAAACCCAGGCTAATATGGCATTCCCGAATGCTCTTAGCTGCAGCATCTTTATGCTGTTTTACAAAACTCATATATTTTAGTTTAATTAAAATTTCGGTCAAGATTCATATCGCTTCATCCAGCCTTTATCTCCATCACTGACCACAGTAACTAAGTGAAGTCATATGACTGTGTATGACAGAACGTGACAAAATGAATTAAACAACAATCAGATAAGAGGAGAAGAAAGGCCTGTATAAAGATGGTGCAGACTGGTTAGTAAATGTCCAGTTCAGCTGTGTTCCTCAGAGACTGGCAGAGTTTATTGCATCACTAGACCAGTCACTCTGGGGAGCAATTAGTGATTCCTCCTGTGAAAGCATTCCCAGTGTGTGTGGAGACTGCAAGAATCACTGTAAACTGTAAAATTTTCATGCTTTAAATCTCAGTGAACCATAAATCGTGCCAAATATACAACAAGCAAGCATTAGTAATCAGAGGCCTTCCAAAGTTTGGGGAACCTTTTGGCATTACAGTCTCTTGTATACAAACAGTGTCATAACAATGAGCCTCTACAGGCCACAATGCTTTTGGATCTTCAGACCAAGGTGAGTATCTATGTCCAGCTGCCTGTACTGTGTACCACTTCTCCTCCAGTGTGTTTACAATGTCAAATAAGGTCTTCAGACACAAGCACTGTATTGAGCCAACTGGTTTCTAAGTTAATAAATGTTCTTGACCTCTACCAGAAACATTTACACTGTCCTCAGCTAATCGTATTTCAAACATTCAGCAAGTGAGTTTTACAGAAGTTATCAAAATAAAGTTTGGACATGATATGAGATGCCTTCTGAGGCTACTAAAATGGACATGGTCTATATCTACTATTAGGTTGTTCTGTTTACTTTCATGGAATCCTTTGTTAAATTGATCTTGTACACCAATCAGCCATAACATTATGGTCACTGACAGGTGAAGTGCATAACATTGATTACCTCGTTTCAATGGCACCTGGAAGTTGGTAGGATATATTAGGCAGCTAATTAACATTTTGTCCTTGAAGTAGATGTGTTGGAAGCAGGAAAAAAAAAAAAGGGCAACTGTAAGGATTTGAACAACTTTGATAATGGTGAAATTGTGATGGCTCGATGACTGAGTCAGAGTAACTCCAAACCTGCAGCTTTTGTGAGATGTTCCTGGTCTGCAGTGGTCAGGACCTACCAAAAGTGGTCCAAGGAAGGTAAACTGGTGAACTGGTAACAGGGTCTTGGGCAGCCAAGGTTCATTGATGCATATGGGGTGCGAAGGCTGGATGCGCATTATGTAAAAAGATATGATTCAACATGGTGTGAACTGTGTGGTTCTGGTCCAATAGAAGAGCTACTATAGCTCAAATTGCTGAAAAAGGAACCAGCGTTAATAATAGAAATGTCAGAACACACAGTGCATTGAAGTTTGTTGCGTATGGGACTGCGTAGCTGCAGACTGGTCAGGGTGCCCATGCAGACTCATGTCCACCACCAAAAACACCTAAAATGGGCATGTAAGCATCAGAACTGGACCTCAGAGCAATAGAAGAAAGTAGCCTGGTCTGATGAATCACATTTTCCTGAACATCGTGTGGGTGCCCAGGTGTGTCACTTACTGGGGAACAGATGGCCCCAGGATGCACTGTGGGAAGAAGGCAAGCCAGCAGAGGCAGTGTGATGCTTTGGTCAATGTTCTGCTGGGAAACCTTGGGTTCTGCCATTCATGTGGATGTTACTTTCACATGTACCACCTACCTAAACATTGTTGCTGACCAAGTACACCCCTTCATGGAGACTGTACTCCCTGACTGCAGTGACCTCTTTCAGCAGGATAACGGACACTGCCGCAATGCAAGAATGGTTTGAGGAACACAGCAATGAGTCTGAGGTGTTGACTTGGCCTCCAAATTATTCAGATCTCAATCCAAATGTGCTGGGGGAAAAAAAGGGCTGATCCATGGAGGCCCCACCTCGCAACTTAAAGAGCTGGTTCTGACAGCTTGGTGCCAGATACCATGGCTATCTTCAGAGGTCTATTGAAGTCCATGCCTTAATGGGTCAGGGCTGTTTTGGTGGTAAAAGGGGGAGCCTACATGCTATTAGGCAGGTGGTCATAATGTTATGACTGATTTGTGCAAGTGTGCGCAGGTAAACAGCACACCCACACCCAGTTATCCACACAACGTAAAAGAAAACAGGACTTACCAGGTGACCATCTTCTGTCACTCCCAGATGCTGTTTTGACACTCACTACTCACTTGCCTGTTGTAGGCCCTATGGACAGTAGACAGCATGGGTACTCAGGTCTGTCTGTGGGTACACAGCCCCATACACACACTTCAGTGTGTGCTGTGACACATTCCTCCCATAAACATCATTCATATCTTCCGTGTTTACACTACAGCAGCCCTTCTGTTGATTTGGAGCAGACAGGACAGCCTTTGTCATCCTCCTGTAACAGGGACCTGAGCCAGATTCAAACTCACAAATTCTCTATGTGCACTGAGTTTCCAGACAAGATGATTACCCTGCTAAGCTAAACACCCAAGTTCCTCACTTGAGGCACTAATCAGACTTTTGTCCTAAGTACCTGCCAGGGGTTTTTCATCATAGCACTTCACACTCTGATACACTTACACTTCAGTGAGCCCTGGGTGCCTTACAACATGCCATAGCACTTCACACTCTGATACACTCACACTTCAGTGAGCCCTGGGTGCCCTACAACATGCCATTTTGGAGATGCTCCAAGTTGTCTGACTATAATGATATAACCTTTTTCAAAGTTGCTCAGGTCACTATGCCTATCTATGCATCCAAGACATCAACTACAGGAACCAATTGCTAACTTACCATGTAATGTTTCCCAGACCTTCACTGTTGTCATGAGATCACGAGTGATATTCGCTTCACCTGCGAGCGGTCATCATGTGTTGACTCATCAGTGTAGCTGCCTCACCAGGAACGCATCTTGTCAATAAAATACAGGTAATTACAGGTTATGATGATGCTTCTGCGAACCATGCAGACATTCTGAAAGATCTGCATATAGAACCATTTAAATATGTAGTTTATTTTCCACCAAACATTTATACACAGTTATATAGTAATGAATTTGGATTATTAATAACAAATGTAAAATGTTCTTGTGAATTATTTCGAAGAAGATAGGGATATAGAAACTCGTACATATTTACAAGTTTCTTTTTTGTTAATATGGTACTTTATACTGTAGAACTTTTGATGACACATTTGCCCTGTAGGTTAAACTGCAGCCTATCAGTTACTCAGGAAATAGCTCTTATTTACAGATATAGCTGCTCTGGTATTTGGAATGAAAAATTAATTTCCCTGGGCTGTTCACCTTGCTCTTCTTTCATAGTTTATTGCTTAACAACACCTGTGACCCCCAGATTAATGTACAGGCAAGAAACACACATATTCAAATGCATTGTGAAATTATGATAACATATTTCATGTGAATATGAACGCTTCTGATTATGTTGGGAGGCACTGTGATTTGGGTAGCATGATAGCCTCACAGCTTCAGGGGAACAGGTTTGATTCAGGTCCTCAGCTTTTTGTGTGAGGAGTTCACATGGTCTCCGTGTGTGTATGTGAGTTTACTCTGGGTGATCCGGCATCCTCCAACTGAAAACATGCACATGAACATGCGTGCACACGCACGCACACACACACACACACACACACACACACACACACACACACACACACATATATTTTTGCAGCCTTACTAGACCTGGAAATGATCAACAGAATGGTAGACTGGTCAGGACTGCATGCTCATTGGAGCTATGATTTATTAAAAGCGTTCTGGAATGTAGATGGAGCAGTTAACTTCAGTCATCCCAAAGAAAAATCTGAGTTCAAAAGGATTTTGGTAGAAAAGTACAGCGTGGCCTCCTAGTAACAAAAACAATATTTTTTTAGCTGCATTGGCTAGAACCTAAATGATACTAACAGTGAGAAATACAGTAAGATTGCTCTAACTTTGCTATTTCAGCACTTAATGCAACAGAATTTTTGTATATTTTTAGTATTTTAATTTCAAAATCAGTAATATGATATAAAAGACAGAAGTTTGTAACATTAAAGTATTAATAGTTTTGCGCAGTTCCACATGGTTCATTAATTTCTGAAATGTTATGTGATAATTTGTGCATATGAAGAGTGTATGCAAAAGTTTAATTTATTTCTGTTCTGGTAGTTAGCAGGGGGAGATGTGGACGACCTACAGTTTTAATTATTACAGATTGATTTCCCAGTGGTGTGGCTCATTAATAAAACTGTTGTTGTTCAGACAAAAACCAGGACAAGGAATTGTTTTTGGTCTTTGACACTAATTTCATATTTTCTCTATTCCTTATTATATCAGTTTCCAACCTTGTGGTCACAACCCCATGTGGGGTGACCTGATATGCAAAGGAGTCATGAGAAAATGGGTTAAAATCATGTTGAAAAATTTTTAAAATATAAATTAAAAATAATACATATATTAATGGAGTCAATGAAAAGAGACTAAGATATTCTGTCAAATACAGGTCACCATCAAAAAACGTCTCTGAAACAGGAAGGAAACAGATGAGGCCACCACAAAATTCTGAAAATTTTCAGAGAAAGTTCAGACATCACACTGGGGTCAATGGCCAAAAAAGGGTGAGAGTCTCTGCCTTAGTACGTTCTATCTCAGTGCAGGTTTGATTTCTGTTGTGTCCCTCTTTTGTGCTGTCTTTGTTTACAGGATATTAACACTAAATGTGCACTGTATACAAAAAGTCTGCACACCCTTGTTAAAATGGCAGACAAATGAAGAGCACAGGAGTCTGGTCACATGTAGGGAGGAACTGATACTTGACAGGAAGTCCTGCAGCTCCTTTGATGTTGCTGTAGGTCAGTTGGCAGCCTCCCTGATCAGTTATTTCCTCGTCTTCTCATCAGCGTTGGAGAGACGTCCTGTTCTTGGTAGTGTCACTGTTGTGCCATATCTTCTCCCCTTGTTGATGATTGTCTTCACTAAGCTCCATGGGATGTCTAAGGCTTTGGACACTCTTTTCTGCCCCTCTCCGGATTGATACCTTTCAACAATAACATCCTGTTCATATGTTGAAAGATCTTTGCAGGCTTTTGCAGTTGGATGCAACAAAGAAGATGTCAGAGGAATTCTACAGAAACAGCCAAACTTTATTTGAAGTCAATCACTCACCTTAACTGGTGCCAGATGTTTAGTGACTACTATTCAACATAAGAATTAATGTTATTTCTTTATTTCAGACACAGCCACATCCTCAATTATACACTTATGCAACCAGGTTTTTTTCCAGTTTTCCTCTAAATTGTGTCTGATTTGTATTCAAATTCTTTGTACATGTTACAATTTTCCAAAAATGTTGGAAAGAGTTGTGCAATGATTTGTCTTGATTTTTTATAACACAAAAGCCCTCAATTTTAACATGGGTGTGTAGACTTTTTATATCTACTGTTCAAGAATGTGTGTAAGGAGGAGAAAGCTATAGAACACATGTTAGGGCTCATCTGGAGTCTGGTGCACATAGTTCCTTATGTATTGTTTTGAAATAATTTAAACTGGATCTGTTACCCATCTCCCTTTCCTTCTTACACATACCATGCAATGACTACACCAACCACTAAAATGTAGATTTGGTAGTCTTTTTATAACCTTGATGTTGGATGGTTTTGTAGAGACTATATTCTTCTGAATGCTGTGCAGTGACAGGAAAATACATATCCTTCAACGTGCTGTTGAATTGTTAGACTTTATGTCCTTTTTGTCCTGTGGAGACAACTGACAAACACAGAGGAGGGTCAAGCAATCAATTTTCTGTTATAAAGAATCACCCTGCACTCTGCTTTTGACCTATGTGGCTTCTACTGAATGAGCAGGGAGGTGTAGTAAGGCCATTAATGTTGTTTATAAGTAAACCCCAGAAGTTTGGTGTGACCTCTGCACACAAGATGATAAATTCTCAAGGTCACATCCAAAATAGCAGGGTCTCAGCCTGGTTCAGAAGCGATTCAGTGCCTCCCACCTCCATTGCCACTTTCAATGGAACACTTGTTCATGTTGACAGTGATAATATGTCCCACATCTTGAGTAAAAAAAAAAATCTTTCTTTGTGGTATCTGCACAAGGCGTAACCTGTGATATTACCATTCTGATAGATCTCTTAGCCAAAAAACTAGATATTGGACAGGGACCAGAGAACAAGGGGGCCCGGTGCATCACTGTAATGAACTTTATTGTTACAATGTAACCCGTCATGATGGTCCTGGATGTAATGAGAATTTAAGATTACTGAGCACCTACCCCCCCCAAGCACACATTACCTATGTTGACTAAAGCCTTCTAGTTCTGGCTCAATTGGTAGAACATCTGGCTTGGGTATAAAAGCCTTCTGGTTCAAATCCCACCCCTACCACCAGGTGTGCTCCTGTGCAAGACACTTACTGTGAGCACCCTGGGTACTGACTGATACCTGCCTGCTGTCCCCCTAGGGGATGAGTTAACCATGGGGAAACGGTTTTGTTATAACATGCATATGCACTGAATGACAATAAAAAACTACCTCTCTACTGTTCCGAACTTCTTTGCACTGACTGTTAGAATCTACAGAAGGAAAAAGCTGTCACACATGGCCTCCTGCAAATGATCACTATTATCAGGGAGGACCACCAACGTGAGTAAGTCTTCAGAAAATGCTATTAAGTTTCATTGATTTCTGATTTGAAAGGAATAAATTACATAGGTTTATAAGGCTTAATACACCCTTGCTTTGGGACCAGAGTAATTCCACTTAGCGTAATGGAAAGAACCAGCTCACTTTCTATGAACACTCCATAGGAAGGGTCTTTTTACGAAATCCCAGTGCTCTTTATGTAATGCAGTTGGTGTTCCAGTTGGGTCAAGCAGCCCCTGAGATGCCAGATTGCAGAAAGTTTGTCAAATGGTTTAGAGCCTTCCTGGTGTGCGGTAATAACTCTGCCAGCTCAGTCAGCTTGCCACCTCTGCCAGCTGAGTCAGCATGCCACCTCTTCTCATTGTAATTCCATTATTATGTAGTGCTGATTTTGCTCAGTATAACTTGAAAGTAAAAATCACAGAAAACATGGATGTCTTCCTATTTCATATGCTATTTTTTAGGTGAAAGATAACAAAGTAAATTATTATCTGATACTTTTCTCCTCAAATAATACAAACAAAACACTATTAGGTAACAATGTGGAATAACCGTGTTGCAAGTATATCATATTTGGCTTGTAAGGAAATAGGTTCTATAGTTAAATAGATGGAATAGATATAAGGAACCTGTTCTCAGCATTTAGCCCATCCCCTGGGGGGGGGGGGGGTGGACAGCCATTTTCAGCACCCAGGGAGCTACCGTTGAGTGTCTTGCTCAGGGACACACCTGGTGACTGGCGGGGGGTGGGGTTGAAGCAGGAAGCTTCCACACCCCTGCCTAATGCCCTACCCACTAAGCCACCAGATGAAGTTGCATAAAGTTAGTGCTGCAACTTCTTACAAAGATAAGACTTTTTTGGTATGTTGTTAACAGTAGGAATGAACATTAGATGTTTTATAACAATTTCTTGTGCCTTTTCATTCACAAATCCAGTGCAAGTGATTAATTTTCTAAAATATCTGCGGTCCTGCTTGAAGGCACCTTAATCAAACAAACTATAGTAAGCTTTCACATCATGCTGCATATTTTTTATATAACCATGGAAGAATATTCAACAGATGTACACTATTTAAACACCAAATATACAGCTTTTTCAGAAACAGAATACTTGCAATGTAGATTGTGAAATATGTTTAAGAAACTTTGGGGAAAGTCTGACTTTAACCATTAAAAGGTAATCTATGCTTGCTATTTAGTGGATCACTAGCCCCAGAAATGTTTCGATATTTATGGTAATAACTGTTTGTTAATTGTAACCCTTGGATGTTCAGTTCCAGGTCACACATTTATTTTCTTTATTTCCAAGTATAAAACAGGTCTATTAAATGTGTTGTGTAATATAAAAGTGCTTTAAACAACATGCGTCTTCTAGAAATCCTTAGACAGGCGTTTGGGCTCGTACTACTATCCACCAAAACACACTCTATGTTACGCGCAGTTGTAGTCTGGGAAGCTGATTTAAGGGTTTTGGAAGTTTCTCCGCAGTCCGGCTCCTGCGTGATACGTTATCCACCCATATTTTCCCGATATATGTTTTTGCATGCACAGAAACGACTGTATTTGGTTCCTTTTTTACGTCCCTTGCCATAATATACTCTAATATATATATATATTATGTTTATATAATATACACTGAACACCGTGAGTTACTTGAACAGGCCTTTCACGTAATTTGCAGCATTCCAAAGTTAAAATTCCGTTAGCGTGCAAACATCATATCTGTGACGCGTCCTCACATTAATGTTATGCTCAGTAATAAATGCATGGTTTAGCATCCCGACAGAGAGACATACGGCATATACGAGGCCGTTAAGATTCGGTAACTGAATTGGATACAGGGCTGAACACAGCACAGTAACAGATTGCTCAGGGCGGAGTCAAATTATTTGCCTTTTTCAGATGTTGATTTATTGTTCTTCATTTAAGTATATATACGTCATTATCTGCAACCTGTACAGACCATTCAATTGAACATAGTCATGTTGTAAGGCAGACTTATCCAACAGAGGTTACACACTTCATACATTATTACCATGCATGAAAAATTCGTGCGCACTGTACCAGGCGCAAAAGTTAATACAAAACGGAATACGATACTAAATCCGACAGCCTAAATGTCATTAAAACATAGATATTAGGTGAAAAAAAATCCAACAAAAACAACATTCATCTGTTCAAATGAAAATATAACGTATAATAACACGGCTACTTTACAATATTTAACCACAGTCAAAGTAACATTGTTTTTATAAAAGTCAGATAAATGTACTTTAAACACAGTAAACATAACGGAAGATACGAAGGAAAATAAAATTTAAATTCACAATCCGGGGAAGTCTCTTTGAATGTAAAATTTCGTAAAACACACACACACACACACACACACACACACACACACACACACACACATACAAGTATATCACTCACGTACGCCTAATAACTGAAAAATATGAATAAAAGGAAAGCTATTATGTGTTAAGAGCAGGAAACCTGTTTATTTGGTTTTAAATTGTATAACAACAAGCATCAAATTAACTAATAAACACAAATATTTTAAATCTGTTACGTTTTACAAATTCAGCCAAAAATACCCGTTTAATACACGGATGAAAATAATAAAATGCATAATAGCTATATTTAATTTACATTACGGAGGTCTGTTGGACACTACATTTTGTTACTGGCTAAGTGTCCAGTAACAGAATCAAAGTGTACATTGCTATTGTTTATACTAAATCCTAAATATATTGACAAGCAATTTATTTGAATTTATATTGTATCAATAAAGTAGTAATTATTACCTTGTCTGACCCATTTTAGAATGTTGTGCATACTTAAATAAACGAACAATTAAGTAACTATTTTAGTACGTACTACCGACGTATTACTTTAATATTCAGAACTCACGCAACACTACGCTTTGACTTTTAAACACTACAATTAAATATAGTATATAATAAAATATTATTTGCTGTTACATACTGTTTCACATATATTTACTTTAACATACACACATTGTGTACATAAATTCCGAATCAATGTCGAAAAATTGCTTTAAAGTAGAGTAAAAAGACCTTCTGATCTGGAAATACCAGGACTAGTTGCATTGATTCTAACTGTTGATTCTTCGTCAACTCTTCAAATGCAACTAACAACACAAAGCGCTCCTGTCCCAACATAATCAAAGAATATGGTTTTGCATATTTGAAAATATTTAGTTTTATTATTATTGTTGTTTTATTCAATATAAAAACACAAACTTTTTAATCAATACGGTACCTGTATGCAAGGCTTATACAAATTACAATTGAACAAAATTTATTCGGAATTGCAAATACGCAATCAAAACATTTCAATGTTTACATGTGGCCAATACTGAACTGCACTTTTACTGTTGGTCCACTTAACATGAAAAATTAATTTTAATTACATCATATGCTCAAGTCGAATTATCATACGGTTGCAGCTGCTGTTACCTGCGCTAAAGCATTTCATTTGGAAAAAAAAAATGTATGTTGTAGAAACCGACCTGTCGTAGATCAGTAATGTTAGTCATTCTAGGTGAAGTTTTCTTCTAACTGCCCATCTTAAAGTAGTCAGTCTTCCATTTTACCAGACGTCGTCCTTTAGTAGTTTATTTCGGCCCGTTTTGTCCATACGTAATATATTGTTTGTTTTAGTTAAGTAATCTCCTGAAACGCAGAAGCAGTACATGTGATGCATTTCTAATTGCACAAATTATGTCAGGGGTATTGACTGGAATGAACACCAGTACGGACTCGGCCCTCTGTGGACTCCACTTTGAGACCTTCTGCAAATGAGAACGCTGTAAATAACTCTGTTTTGTGAAAACAATTACATTTGTATATAGGGACTGTGATGCTTCATTAGTTGTCTTCACGTTAAATTTATTTTAATTAAATTCCTGTCTAATGACTGAAGGAGTATCCGATTTTTAGAATGGCAAGCTAATAATAGTAATACGAACTTCAGTTTCGCAACCGATCTAATATGAAGACATTCTTTGGGTTCGATTGCACAGGTCAAGCTGAATTATTTACCCCAGTTTTATACTATGTTAACTTAGTTTTGGAGGTATGTTACCCTAAAGTCAACTCCGTGTTCCGTTAAGATACGTTATTCTCTGATGTTACCATTAAAAAATCCGTAACGTCAAGGAAAAAAATCATTTAATAAGCTCAGATAAAGTTGGGCAGAATGCTGTTGTGAAGGCACGACAGCTTTCTAAGCATCTATCCAATTTTACGTCGATGTGAGCTGTGTGATTACTGTGTAACAGTCTAGAAGCAGGTTGAATTATGTGCACTGTATATATATAT
>JABJVR010005388.1:0-10632 GCA_025773905.1 Chitala chitala | reverse complement strand
TTAGGGTTAGGACCAGGAGGGGGGCTGGTGCTAGGGTTAGGGTTAGGACCAGGAGGGGGGCTGGTGCTAGGGTTAGGACCAGGAGGGGGGCTGGTGCTAGGGTTAGGCTTAGTAAGAAACTTGTTTCCATTAAATCCACATGGTACGCTTTACTCCTGTGCTGCTTTTGCATCTTTTCTGGTTATAGCCACAAGAGATGTTCCTCATGCCATAGGAGCAAATGAATATTTTGGGCACATGGGTGTGCGATCACATTTCACCATGCTTATCTTGGGTCATTCTTTGCTGCCATGCCCATTTTACTGTAAATGTTTCATAATTGAGTAACATCTGCTGCAGCTCTAAATTTGCCTCATTAACACTGCCTACTTTCATTGTCAACTTGGGCACAGTGGATTTGCCATGAACAAGATAGACCACCAGGAATGTGACAATGCTGAGCGACGAGCTGACTTATGCTATTGTAACACCTTAAGCACCTAGGTAGCCTGTTTGAAATTGTCTTCTATATAACGAATACCGAACTGTATAAAAGTGATATGCTAATTCACTCCTAGGTTACACCTAGGTCAAAATAAATTTGGGTAGGCATTTTATTGGTTGATGTCTTCTGAGACTACACCAGTTTGCATAATTTATACATCACCTCCCAACTTCAAAGTATTGCCATGTTTTTACGCAAAGTGCTTTAATGTATGCGTGTATATGTCATTAAATACGCAAGCCATTTTCTTTTTTTCAGATGATAATGACAAGCTTTGGTTTATAGATTAATCTAATAGGTGCTTATTAACGTACTGTTTAGAAGGCTTTCCTGGAATGCCTCGCTTCAGATGGCCCAGGATTGTTTTGTAGTGCTACTGTACAGAATAAGCCTCTGACAAGTTTACGTGCCTGGTTACGCATCTGCTTTCTGGTGGTTGACAGCACTGTTGGTCTTGGACTTCAGCAGGGAGGAGTCTGATACACAGAGGTCTTCCTGCTGGTGACTTACTGTAAAGTTGTATTTTGAGACACCAAAGTCACTGTGTATGGGTGCACTGTAAACGAGTTGCATGTTTTCCTGTCATATCTTACCCAATGCCCTTTTTTGTGAGCTTTGCATGTCTGCGCAGCCGCTGAAGAGCATGCATGCTATGCATGTCAGCTAAGGTGTGGAGCTAAAAGACCTATATAGAAGAGGAGCATGTGTGCTGTTGTAAATGGACTTGACACATTATAAAATGTTGACTTGTAATTGAACATTTTAAGTGATTGATGTTGACGTGTTCAATAAATAAAAACCTCCCTTGCAGTGCCCCCCTGACTTTTTCTCTCCTCCTGTTGCAGCCCTAAAGCACAAGATTGCAGGCTTTCTGCCCCATGCCGTCCCAGGAGCCGCAGGGTGGAGGTGACGGGGCGATGTCCCACTTAGTAGAAACTGTGGAGGAGTCGCCCAGTCCTGCGCCGCCTGTTGGCAACGGGGACCTCGGCCCTCGAGTGGGGGTGGCTCGGCAACGTGACTATGTCAAGATCTCCGTGCCTGGCGGACGGAGCAACCCGTTGCCCCTGGAGTGGTGGAAGACTGCCATCGCGTTCATCTATGCTGCCTTTAACCTGGTCCTGACCACGGTGGTGATCACGGTGGTCCACGAGCGTGTGCCGGCCAAGGAGAGCAGCCCCCCGCTGCCGGACAAATTCTTTGACTATGTGGACCGTGTGAAGTGGGCTTTCTCTGTCACTGAGGTCAACGGCATCGTGTTGGTGCTCATCTGGTGCATGCAGTGGCTTTTCCTCAAATACAAGTAAGTGCGGCCCATCTGTTAAGCTATGCATCTCCCTGCCACATGCTGCTTTTGTGCACACTTGTTATGGTAACTGCCATGTAGCACTGCTAGCCTCTAGGTTAAGTGGGCTACTAGTACAGTTATGTTTTTTTAATATGTACCTATGAAATACTTGCTTTATAAGGGGAGTTTTAGCTAGCAGTTAACTTGTTTCTGTTGCTCCTTTTTTGTCCTGTACCTGTCCTTTATTCATAGGTCCATCGCAGGCAGGAGATACTTCTTCTTGATTGGCACGCTCTACCTGTATCGCTGCATCACCATGTATATCACCACACTTCCTGTGCCTGGGATGCATATGACCTGTGCCCCGAAGGTACGTTACTCAACTAGATCTATCAAAGTGCCCTTCAGTTAGTTCTTTTGCCTGTAGGTGACTGTTTTACCTGGGAAGAACTAGAAAACCATTACCTTTCATAGATCTGAAGGTTCTTGATGGCCTTCGTTTGAGAAAATGTCAAGAAATGCTGTTTTTTTTTTTTGTTTTTTTTTTTCCCCCCCCAAATGGTGCCAAATGGTGCAATGGTGAAAAAATTATGAAGTTATTGCTGCAATGTCATTTGAACACTTCACTCCAGTTCTATGTATCAGCAGTGGAACATGTTTAATTGCCCAAGTGTGACTGCAGGGTCACGGGTGGCCTGTAGACTGTCCCAGGTCTGTAGACTGTCCCTCTAGTGCACAAAGCAGGGTGCACGCTGTGTCCCTTCCAAAGGTTAGCTGTTGGATAATGGATTTATGTGCGTGAATGAGTAATGTGGCTTTTGTTACATTTTGTCAATCAGTACTGCATGATGTTCAGATAAATTTATGCTTTGGGTTTTAAAATCAGGCCCTGTCAATTTAAAAAGGCCTATTGGATGTGTGTTCTTTTCCTGCTGCAGTTTTTCAGCCAGATTGATGTTGGTTGTACAGTTGACATGCAACCCCTATGAATACAATACATGCCTCAAATGTAAATTTGTACTCACCAAAATAGCACCACATATTTTTATTAATATTTTTAAATAATTGTGCAACCATTTACAATTGACAAAATGTGTAAATGCAAGATCACTTTTCTTGGGCCTTTTAGGCTTTTGTCTGTCTAGATGCACTTAATTTAGAACCCATGGATATTCAAATACGAACAGTAGTATTCTGAATACAAATGGCCTTTTGCAGACACACACACAAGCCATCCTACTGCTATAACGCTCACTGCACCACTGAAGACACGCACGCCCCAACATCGCTCACGGTGAATGTAGCGAGCAGCTGCCAGATGTTTAGAGCATGTATATCTTTGTGACTGCCTCTCAAACAATGCTAACCCACAAATGCAGATCACACTAATATGGAGACTTGTCTGTATTGCCTTGGCCTGTACTGCTGCGTTGTTGCCATTAGCATTGATGTGCTCTGAACTTGGTCATCTGTGCTGCAGCTCTACAGCGACTCCAACGCCAAAGTGCAGCGGGTCTTCCAGCTCATCACTGGTGGGGGCTTGTCCATCACTGGCTCCCACCTCATGTGTGGTGACTTCCTGTACAGTGGCCACACCGTCATGCTTACGCTCACTTACCTCTTCATCAAGGAGTGTAAGTACAGCTGCATTCTCGGTGTCACTGCTTCCATTAAAATTAATGGTAGAAGCCGTCTTGTACAGCTGGAATTCAATTCGCAGGCAACCAAAAGGGTTGAAGCAAACCGTTTGTTTCCCTCATAGGGAACATTCAGGTTGATGGTGTTTCTTTCACTTTTCCACAGATTCTCCACGCTCTTTCTGGTGGTACCACCTGATGTGCTGGCTTCTGAGTGCAGTGGGTGTGGTCTGCATTCTTGTGGCCCATGAGCACTATAGCGTGGATGTGGTAGTGGCCTACTTTGTTACCTCTCGCCTTTTCTGGTGGTACCACACAATGGCCAACCTGCAGGTGAGGTCATTACTTACACCTTTTGCATTGCATTTGTAATGGGAAAGCTTTTTTTTTTTTTTTTTTTTCCTGAAATGTCCATAAAGCTGAATTTATTGTCCATAAAGCTGTACAATTATGCTGACTTAAATGGCAAAGTTTGTTGAATGGCATAAGTGACATTACGGTCAACTTGCGTGTTTTTCACTGAATCAATAATTATGAAGCATTAAGCTGTACCTTCCTAAAAGCAATTCAGTAAAAATTTAATTTGCGTTTTAAAAGCTTTGCCACATCTAGCATGATTCTAGAGCAACAGTGGGCAGTCACGGACCTGGAGGGCCGCAGTGGGTGCAGGTTTTTGCTTCAGCAAATTTCTGCTTTTAATTGAACCTTAATGTCAGTTAAACATTATTGATATTGTTTGTATCATTACTGGATCAATCCTGAAATTTTCACCAAGCTTTATTCATTTTTAAGAATCTAAAAAGCATGACATAAACATTAAGTAGCGATATCAGTAAGTCTAACAGTTATAATGTAGTTGCGCAGTTTAATTCATTGCTTGAGAATAATTAAATCACTGCTCCTGATTAAGCATTTTGTCATTGGCACCTTTTACCTTTTTCCTCTGTAACTTTTCTCCATAAATTAAGACAACAAACCAGAGAGATGCACATGATCAAGAAGAATATAGATTCATAATGATGTCATTGATATCTCAAATTGGATTGGCTGAAAGAAAAAGCCACACCCACTGCAGCCGTCCAGAACCGTGATTACCCACCTCTGTTCTACAGTATTTCCTCAAAGACTGCTAAGTTGAGAAAACATGGGCTACATTAGTTTGCTTTAGGGAGTGTGTCCAGACGGTCTTGGCATGCAGGCGCACACTGGTAATCAGCACAGGCAGGCACTGTAGTGTGTGGAGAAAGGAACCTGTTACGTCCAGAGTGCGCACAAGTATAACACACTGCTGCTGGGAAAATGTGTGTACACAAGGGAGTCTGTGCAGTTATGATTTAACAGATACCCTAATCTGGACTGACGTGCATACATCTGTTCACTCATTAAACCCACAGTCAAATGCCTGAAGGCTAGTAAGACCACCCATACTACAGCACCCAGGTAGTATTTTTGTTAAACAGTTGGATGATTAAAATGCTTTAAACATTCAGGGTTGTAAATAGTTTTTAAAATGAATAAGAACACCCACTGCAAGTTTACAAATGTACCATACCAGTTTTGGTAAAAAAAAAAAAATAATAATAAATAAAGAATTTTAATAGTTGGGATACCTTGACGATGCACCATGTAATAAATGAACGTCCAGTTCTTTGGTTGTTCATTACTACCATCTGGTTCAAGTTGACTGTTTACCTGGAAAAACTTGCAGTATTTCCAACCTGAACTTTGTGTTTTTAATTACTTTCTGGACTGAACCTACTATGCTGCTGGACTGGCAAAAATAATCACATTTCAGGCAATCTGGTCAGGGCCTAATGAGATCTGGGTAAACAAACTTTGAAGGTAGGGGAAATGGTGTCCTGAGTCATTTAACTTTATTTCCTGCTGTCATGTTTCTAGATATTGAAGTGCTCTCCCAATAACTACCTCACCAACACCTGGTGGAACCCAGTATTCAACTTCTTTGAGAGGAATGTGCACAGTCACGTGCCGTGTACCTTCAGCTGGCCAATCAGCTGGCCCCCGGCTTGCTTCAAGAACGCCTGCAAGAACTACTCAAAGGTGCAGAGCACAAGAGAAGAGTGAGCCTCAGGATGCTCTTCATGAGGAGAAGCAGAACCACACTCAGCCTTTTTGAACACACAGTGGCAGGCCTGACACCCCTGCCAAAGTGTGTTGTTCGTGGTGTAGGGCGTTTGGACCTATTTCTATTTTTAGATTGAGAATTACCTTAATGTTAAAATAAGTGAACACGTTTGTAACACCATTGGCCTTAAAGCACTGCTGTGATTACTGTGTTTAATCTCCTGTAGGATCTGGTGCCTCTTTATGCAGTATGAACAGATCATTAAAATATGAAATTGCATTAAATATGAAGGCTTTTTACATGGGGGTGGTTGCACATATTAATACATTCAGTCTTCTATGACTTGGACTGTGAGAAATGCCTTAATTTGCCTTAAAAAAGCATTAATATATTTATGTGCCACAGCTGGGCTGGAACATCTAAAATGACTTTGTAGAAAAATTAGACATTTTATGATTAAGGAGTTGTTTTCTGTCCGCCCCTTTCTTGAATTATGTAATTTCAGTTTTTTTTTTTTTTCCTTTCCCCATTTGCTTCACTTTTCACATTGAAATTCATGGGATGTTGTGCATTTTCATACTATTTGTTGTAAACCAATCAAAACTTTAAAAGCATGTATTATTGCCAAAACATGGTCTGTAAGAAATGTTAATGATTTGGTACTGGAAAAACAAAAGCCAAATGCTGTACTGTACATATTTTATATGAAATGTGTTTGTATACAATCTTTAAACTTGGACAAGCCATATTGAAATATGCATGATTATCTTAAACATTAGTGCCTCTGCGTACGTAGCACCAGACTATGCCTGGCTGCTGTAATTAATTAGATGTACCTTGAGAATGTTTGTGTTGCTAAACATTGACTGGATATAATTTCACAATATCAAAAATAGGTAACACCCATCTAGTAAACCACTGACCAAGGAAAGGAACAGGCTGAATTAGTCTCACCATCTTCAGGACTAGGATGAATATGATTTAAATTTGAAGTAATGTTCACCTGTAGGACTTTGACGGTATGATGGTCACTGTTCATTTAGATATGTCATATGAAAAGGATGCTTACCTGTTTCAGTTAAATTGCTTATTGTAGGTCATGGAAAAATGTTTTCAATTATGGATGTTACTAAATGTTTTTGTATTGTTTTGATAACTGAAACATCTTATTCTGGATTTATTTTTACAGATGCTTGTTATACAGTAAATTTTGGTAACTGCCCTTGATACCTATAATATATTTTTGGCTTTTGTGACTATAATTTTAAATGTTGCCTAAGAAAAACAGCTATACCTTTAATAAACCTGGAAATATGACACTTTATAGTTTGTCCCTGTTGAACCCCACCTTTTTTATGCTGTGAGTGGAAATCCAGTATTTTGTTCCTTAAAAGTAAGTCAACGTAATTATTTTAGCTAAGGTGTGCCATGCTGTCAATTACATGAAGGGCCACTGTTTTTCCTTGTATAAAATCAGCCTCAGATTATATTTGTGTACAAGCATGAAAGTGTGCCACAATTAGGCAATTTTCGATTGAGCAAATGCATATTGCGCCCCCATAACATAGGTACTTGAATAGAAGCATATTTTGAGCTTTACTTACAAAAAGTTTGGAGATTGTAACCTACACTTTAAAACCAATTATAATTAATATTTCATCATCTAGATTCCTTGAGCCTCACAAAGGAACCGGAAGCTTGTGATCTGTCTGTATTTGAAAATCTTTCACAGGCCCTTGGGCAGGCCAGTGCCTCCTTCTCTATGTGGGCACATCACTGCTCATTGGTCATGAAGCATATGCAGCCAGTTTCCAAAAGGTATGTGCTTGCTTCCGAAGAAGAACAGCACCCATCCCATATGAAGATGTGTCAGCGTTTAGGTTATACAGTGGGGGTCCTGGGGGTGTCATTAGTTCTCTTTAAAAACCCTCAAAGCTTTCTGCTGCAGAGACCCCCACACCCACGTTATACTTCTTCAGCAAGTCTCCAAGTGGATGACTTTTCTTGGCCAGAGGTGGCAGGAATTTACCCAGGAGGTGTATCATATCCAGAAGGTGTCTCACTTCACTGACATTATTAGGATCTTTCCTAGCTTTAACATCATGCACTCTGTCAGGGCCTGCACTCAGCCCTGATGTCTCAGTGGCCTGTCCCAAGAACTTTAGTCTCCTTTTGGAGAACTTGCACTTGCCATTAATCGCAACTCCAGCCCCCTGTAATCGTGACAGTGCGTTACGCAGCCTCTCGTCATGCTCCTGTTGTATGGCTCCCCAAATAAGCACATCATCTATCAGACAGCAGACGCCATCCAGACCTTCCGCTGTTTTTGTTGTCTACTTCTGGAAATGCTCTGGTGCAAAACAGATACCAAAGCACAAATGGTTTTAACAATACCACCCTAATGGTGTTATAAAAGTGGCGACTCCTTACAAATGGAATGTGCCACAAACCAGAATTGGCATCCAACTTTCAAAACATGTTGGCTCCAGCTAGCTCTCAAAGAGTATGGTTACTGAGAGATGGCGATGTGTTTCCCTCACAACTTGAGTATTCAGCCTTGAATGTGATTTTCTCTGGTGGGGGAGGTTTAAACTGACTCAATTCCAGTTGCTGTTGATATTTCAAAGACTGTACACCTAAACACTTAAAGCAAGCATCAGTTCACACTTGGACTCTCACACTGCTAAAAAAAAGTAATCGTACACAACACAGACAATGGCACATGTCTAGCCTGAACAACTTGCAACTTTATTATTGTTTTCCGTTGTCACACATACAACAGCCATATATAGGTTTTCACCCCCCTAATAAACATAACACTACAATCTCTTTAACTCAATACTGTTTAGCTGTAACAATTATGAACATTATCAAAGTGAGAGAGAAAGGACTACAGGCTGTAAAAGCAAAAAGTGATGCCACATCTCCAAATGAAATCTTGTTGAAGGTGAACGTTTAAACTGTTTAACCTAGTTTTGAAGATGATCAGTCTTGTCTGAACCAGCCCTTTACCCATAACATTAGGGGAATACTAGTATACAGTGCTTTTGACTCTATGGCCACGTGGTATAGCGTTACATAGTATCTAAGTTAATATCTTCACTGAGCACTTGGTCGGACCATCACGTGATCTGCCGTCAGCCTGCCGGAGCGTACACATTTGTACTACTCCGTGCACGTCCTTGTCGAAGCTGCAGTCTGCACAAGTGTGCTGTTACGAGCTCTAGTCTGCGGGGACAAATTTCCAGTATATCCGGCTCTTCTTCTTCGTCGTCGTCTTCCGTTTTCATTCGCGCTAGCGTGAGAACACCGAATGGCTTTCTTCACTCACCAAATTACACGCGCCATGTCTTCCACCGCTGCAAGAAATGCAGCGATCAAGCACGTGACCGTGATCGGAGGTGGTCTGATGGGTGCAGGAATAGCGCAGGTAAAACCAAAACGTGATGGCGTATCTTTTAGACCTTGGTGTAGCTGTAACTGAAAATCCGTGTCTACATTTGTGCAAGGGAGGCATTTCGTGTCAACAGCCAGTTATAGCTAACTGAACTTTTCTTGCTAGCCAGTTTAGTTGACTTTTGTTTGTATTTTATGTAAATATATAAAGTGGATTTTTACGTAAAGTTGGATAGCCACGAGCAGTTATTTGATGTAGATAATATTGACTATATGCGTTAGCCTGATAGCTAACTGGCTAATGTCAGTAAATAAATGTGGAAGTGTATGTTTACATGTATATTTGAGGTTAGCCGTCCAGCTTTTTAATTAGATCATGAAACTACTATAAAGTAAATCTGAGTTAACTACTGTTCAGGGGTACCTGACTGATAAATTCACTAGATGTTTTGTTTTTGTACTTGTCCTTGTTACCGTGAATTCAAGTACATACGCACTGTAGTTGTGACTTAGAATTGCAATGCAAAACGTACCCATTTCATTTAACAAAAACTGGATTTTAAGAACTGGCAATACCCTATTTTTACTTTTCCGTTATATTGATAGACGGAGTGTCTTACTATTGCACAACTTTAATAATTTGTTTTATACTCTCAGCCTTCACTGTTGTATATTTTAAAATCTTCTATAGTGTATACGTGTATTTTCTCAAGATACTGGCAATAATGCACAAGTTGCATGAACTACTGTTATTTTAGTTAATTTAGTTATGCATTAAAGATAAAAAAGATATTTCCACAATTAAAAAAGGTATTTCCACAATTGCATTAATTGGCATGAAAAATGATCAACCCTTCCTCTTTGTAAGGTTGCTTCGGTAACTGGGCACAGTGTGGTATTAGTGGACACCTCAGAAGATATTTTGAAGAAGTCTACCAAAGGAATCGAAGGAAGCCTGAAGAGAGTTGCCAAAAAGAAGTTTGCTGACAAACCAGAGGTTGGTTTTGCTGTGCCACCCAAATGCATTTGTGAAAGTCTTACGCCCTCATCAAACCATTGTGTTCACAGTAATGCTGAAGGGAGCAGCACTACACTTTTAACAGTCCAACAAGAAATGTGCTTTGGGCATTTCAGGCTGGGGAGGAGTTCATACAGAAAGCCCTGAAGAACATCTCCACAAGCACAGATGTTACATCTGTAGTGCAGAACACAGACCTGGTGGTGGAAGCTATCGTGGAGAACCTCAAAATTAAACAGGACCTTTTTGCTTCACTGGACAAGGTTGCCCCAGAGTGAGCACCTCTCCTGACCCTACCCCCTTTGTTTACTGTAAATGTTTGATTTCTATAAAATTCTTGGCAAATTTCATGCAGGCAAATGAACCTTAACCTGAGCTGTTGAATAATTACAAGTGTTTTTTTAGTGGAGGAAGATGTGTTGGAATAGGTTTCAGTCCCTGTGATTTATTATTTTTTCCTCCTTTCACAGTCACACAATATTTGCAAGCAACACGTCATCACTGCCCATTGCAGCCATAGCCAGTTCCACTGCCCGTCTGGACCGGTTTGGCGGACTTCACTTCTTTAATCCAGTTCCCATGATGAAGCTGGTGGAGGTATGATGATCCATGGTAGAATGCCTGAGTGAAGCTGGTGGAAGGATGATATTCCATGGTAGAATGCCTGAGTGAAGCTGGTGGAAGGATGATATTCCATGGTAGAATGCCTGAGTGAAGCTGGTGGAA
>JABJVR010005387.1:0-13597 GCA_025773905.1 Chitala chitala | reverse complement strand
GTTTGGATACTGCCATGTGCACAAATGAAACACGTTTGGATACTGCCATGTGCAGAGCTGAAACACGTTTGGATACTCCCATGTGCAGAAATGAAACACGTTTGGATACTGCCATGTGCAGAAATGAAACACGTTTGGATACTGCCGTGTGCAGAAATGAAACACGTTTGGATACTGCCATGTGCAGAGCTGAAACACGTTTGGATACTGCCATGTGCAGAGCTGAAACATAGTGTGTTATTGAGAAAAATAATGAAAAGCAGCGTTGGACTACTTAACAAAAATAGGACAACAGGAGGTGAAGCAGGAATAGTGTTCACTAAATGGGTCAGAACAATTGGTTAGTTTTTGATCTGCTGCTTTGTAAAGAGCCAGAAGACTTGTAATGTACGAATGGTTTGATGTCGATATCAGAAATGGAAAATTAGATGAAGTGGAGTGTTTGTGGGACTTAGTTGAATATTAAGGTTTTGTTGATGAACTGAAGACATCAAACATGGAACAAATTGCAGTGCATTCATTGGCCAGAGCCAGAGTGTAATCAACCATCAAGACTATCAGCCAGAAACTCAAGGCTAGTGAGTTGGTCCAATGGGGAACACAGGACCAGGCAGGGTAAAATGAGACATAAGCATCACAGGATCAAGGCTAAAAGATAAGGTTGGAACACATTAGCCAGGAGAAGTTCTTAGAAAGTGCACTGCAGAACAGTTCTTCACAATGCATATGAGGAAAGGCAAAAGAAAGTAAATGTAGGTCAAGTTCTAATGATTACCTGGTTGAAAAGGGACCTAAGAGAGTGGGTGTGGTTACTAACCGGTATATGCAGATATGTGCAAGATGACGCTGAGAGCGGAGTTCAGTATTCCTAAAATAAATGTGCAATGTCATTTACTAATTTAGTTTTATCTGCAGTAATCACACATGTAAAAGCATAATGTATGTTTTCTGAAATCATACATTAAAATCGCCTGCACTGATATATCACTTACAATAATGGCAAAAGGTAGAACAACACTAAATATTGACTGTGCATGTATCAGGATGTGTAAGGGGCATTGTTTTTGAACCTTTCAGTGGGCACTTAAATTGTCATATTGATTTGCAGGCTGTATAAATTAAATATATATTTTTATGACTAGTTACAAAGTTTGATGCAAAAGGAAGAGCTAATGTACACTCCAACGAACCAAATTAACTGACAGTCTTTCTATAATGGATCTTGTTGCTTGACTGATGTTTTTACACCCTTTGCACACCCGGTCTGTCATAACCAATGTTTTGCTGAAGAACCTCAGTAACAGACTTCAGTGAAACAACGCAATAATGTATTTCAAAAGAAAGAAGACACTCAAAGCCACTTCAAAGGCATCTACGGCTTTGTCAAACTTTCTGATAGTTGCCCTTTGTGGTTGTCAAGCTGTCTGTTTAAACTTGGAATGTGACTATAAATTGATACCCCATAGATTTACAGACATTAAGGTGGAATTCAACCCTAGGTCAATACAATGAGTGTTGTAAAGAATATGGCAAAATGTAATGCAAACTATGGTGTGCAGATGACTTCAGCATTTACACTTCTGCTGAATAATAACATAAATGATATGAATGATGTCACTGAATCAGATTCCTCTGAGTACTATATGTATATTGTATTGTAGGTGTGATATTTTCCTCTGAAAATCTACTGTGCCTATTTACTGCTTCATATTGTATTGTATTCTGAATTAACAACAGTCACAATTAATATTTTGGTATTTTTTACATAATGTGGATTTGTTTCTCATTGTGTTTTTTTTCTTTTCAAGATATACTGACTTTCATTTAGGTCCATTTTAGTCTCCACTTCTTCTGCACTTCGTTGATTTTGATGCATTGATTTTTGATCTTTTCAAAATGACTTTACTAACCCTCAGGTTCTTTTTGTCATACATGTTTAAATACTGAGGAAAATAGTGTGTCTTTTAGACCGATGGTGTCTTTTACTTCAACGAAAAAAAGAGAAAATTGGGATTCATAAATTTATGCAAATGAAGATGGCTTTCATGAAACCTGTGTCAGTTTGTCATGTGACCATGTCCGTTACAGGGTAAGTATGTGGGCTCAGCCATGTACAGTTATTACAATAAGGTTTTGTCTTACCATTGTTTGAATCACTGTGCAAAATGACAAAATTAATGGCAAATGCCCACCCTCAGGCCTTTATAGATCAAACACACTTGCAGAGCTTTTAGCTCATTTATATAGTCTTACTGTATTTATACTTTATAAATTGAGGTCGAGGTTCAGTATGTCATTTGGAAAATGATCTCAAGACTTGAATTTGATGCCTAGTTATGCCAAAATGTTATTACTAAATAATGCCATAAAGACCTGAGTCTATCTCTTAAATAGACCAACTCACAACTGTTGAGGCCTCCTGTAAGACAGAGAAGCTGATGATTTATACATAAGAATCTGCAACAATGTTCACTGGATCACACTGCAGGAGAGAATTAGCTACTCTAATGTTGAAGGGTTGGTATTAAAAATAATATGAAAAGTGAAACTTTTTGGGTGCTTGCATTAGTGTTTTGCAGTTGCAAGGCTCCGTTTCAAAAAAGTTGGCTTTTATTTCCACACTAAAGCACAAAAAGCAGTAGCGGAAATAGACAGTCTGTTAACCTTTTCCATCTTTTTATTAGAGTCCTCAGCTCAAAGACTGTTTCATTTTCCCTTTTGAAAAATGACAAGATGGTGGCATTCATATGGACAGATTTCTGCTCAAAAAATGCACTGATACAAACTACTATACACCGCAAGGCGACGCTTTGTTAAGGATGCTTTTGTTGTTGATAATTATAATGCTTGGGTGTGTGTTAGCTGAACAGACGACCATCATCAGTTAGTCTGAGAAGGCCAGAGTGTGTCGTGAAATGAAACAAAGGCAGACACCCAAAGTTTTATCTGCTGCTGAACACAAACCCTTTAGTTTTGATTTTAGTTTTGTGTTTGACTTTTTGTTCACAAAGGACCAGTTGTCCCATTTAAACTCCACTAATAATAGTTTTTGAGATTCTCTAATTGCATGCTCAGCTGAATTGGTTCTGTCCTTCCTGATAACCTCCTTTCACAAAGTCACCGCATGATTCTCACTGAAATATCACTTCAGGCATTATGGGTAGCAGGTGGTTGAATGGTTAAATAAGTGCACTGGTGCTTAATGAATACTCAGTTAAAATTTCCAGCGTATGGCTGCTGGTGTACCCTTGGGGAAAACACTTGAGCCCAAATTGCTCCAGTAAATATCCAGCTCTATAAATGGGTGAAGTGTGAAATTGTAAGATGTGGAAGTCACTTTAGATAAAATTGTCTGATAAGGAAATACATTTAACGGATTAGCTCACCCAGGTTAAGCATCATTGGCTGAGATACAGGGAAAATTATCATTCTTCAAAACCGTTATAACTACCAGAATTTGGAAGCCTATTTTGTGTATATAGTTAGCATGACATCACTTTTACATATTGTTATTATATTCGTACATATTGTATATGGTTATACCAATCAGAATTACCTATAATGTTTTGCTGCTGGACAGTAAATGGGACTGAACATGTAACGCAAACATTTTAGGTTCCAAGGCCCTAAGAGCATTTCTGTTTTTGTTTTCCTGGAAAGGTCATCATCCCTGTTTTTGTGGTCTCACCTTATCAGCAGGAAATTGAACCCTGAGGCTGATAACAAAGACCTGATTATCAGACTGTAAAATAACAAGTAATCACTAAGAATGACTATTTCTTTATGCATATATCTCAAAGTCTGAAATGGGATACCAGTAAAGCAGCATTAAAGCAGAATTATTTTTTGCCGCAGTGGATGATGTGACCCAGCACAGCAGTGGGTGGATCAACATCTAAAGTATGCTTGAGACGGCACCATCTATAGCCTGGAGGAATCCAGCATGATCACGATCTGTCACATGTGAAGCCGACTTACAATGGTTTAAAAAATCAGCCATGGAACATCTGGTGAAGGACAGCCAACCAAAGGCAATTTTGTGTCTTCCTTTGACCTTCTGTTACTAAGCTCAGATTCACTGACACTTGGTGCGGATCCTGTAGTGAAACAGATGCAGACATTGTCTGTGGCAGAAGGAGCAACACTCCACACAAATACCCATGAATACACAACAGTGTCATCTGAGAATACTTCAACTCCTCTAAACAACATTGTACTATTGCAGGACACCTTGGAACTAATTCTTATATTCCCTTTGCTTTACCATTTCTCAGTTTTTTGAGTTAAAAGACCTTCACATCTAATATTTTCACTCACTATTACATGGTTACAGTATATGCCTATATATTTTAAATGAAAAATTTTTATATGTTCTCTGTCTAACAGCTCAATTTCAGAACCCGCTCTGCTGCTCCAGGACACAAAAAGTAGCTCCCTCTTAACTTTAAAGTTTAAAGAACTTTAAATTACTTTAAAGTAAAAGCTTCCAGTTACCAAACCAGTCTGTTAGCCACTGCGCCAGTTGCTAGCCAAAGAGAGATTAAACATGCATGTGCTGTTCTCAGTTTTAAACTGATTCAGTTTAAATTTGCTTTGCTGCAACATATCAAGTCTTTTCCTAATCTAGCGCTCTTAAATTGTCTTGCAAATTGCATTATTGCCTTGTAGCCTTTGGGGTTTTAATGTTTGCTCAGTCTCCCATCACCAGACTGTGTCAACGGCTCATGTCTGTCCCTGTGCCTCAACCAGAGACACACTTTAGTGCCACTCTCATGACTGGAGTGAGTGGAATTATGGGAGTTTGCCTTCAGCAAGTGGAGGAAGTGTGTGCGTGTGTTGAGGGAAGGGGATCTGGAACACCATTGTGAAGTTTGGAGAGAAGCGAGAACCCCTGCCCCATCCCTAACCCTGACAAACTTAACCATCCATTGTACAGAATGCTTACTCCTTTGTTGAGTGTGACACAAACGCATGTGGAACCTCACACAGGAAACTCTGAGGCACTCTACATCCAATTTTGTGGGGATCTTTAAAATGCATCTCATTACCCATAGAGAAGAAATTTTCAAATTGTGCGTTCAATGGCAATTATAGAGCCACACATTTACAGAACAGACTGCAGGAGGTTAATATTCTCTGTATGTGCTTATTCATGTGTCGCTCAGGTGGTGTGCAAGTGAAGATTTTCCAAAAGCACCACGAGGCCACCTAGTGTTCAGGAAAAATTCAAGGGACACAAATATCTGTCACAGCAAGTTGAAAACACATAATTTCTAATAAATGTTAGACCCAAGTGATTAAAAACCTTAATTGTCAAATATTGCCAGAAATACTGTCACCACCACAAATTTTGTGGTACTAAATGTATTTTGATTTGTGTATATATTTTGTCTCAAATGAGCCTGGTGGCTCAATTGGTAGAACATCAGGCTGAGATGCAAGTCTCCCAGCTTCAGTCCCTGGTGTGTCCTTTACAGCCAGATGTGTCCTTGAGCAAGACACTCAGTGCTAGCTCCCTGGGTGCCACATGTGGCTGGCTGCCCAGTGCTGCCATTAGGGGTGGGCTTAATGCAGAGAAGTAATTTCCCTCTGGGATGAATGAAGTAATATTAAGTTAATTTTTGAGTTTTGGAAGGAGTTTGTTTTGATGCTGTTGGTGCTAGTAAAATGGGCATTATACAAAATCACAGTGTTTGCTGCCAGACTCAAATTCCAGACTTGGTATTATAATACATATTATTAATTATTAATATTACTGTTATTTAAACTTATGTACATCAGTTGTCACTGATGCAGTAAAATAACAGAGTAACCAGCTGTAAACCTAAACCTGTAGTCATCTTCTGTCACGCGCTAATACTTAGCCAACTCAACAACCAGGCCATAGCACAGTACCTGTGCTCCTGCACATTCAGATGATGCTTTAACAATAATATTTATGCTGATATGCATATGAGTATCATGATGATTGAACAGCATCCTGTGTGCAGACATAAGGTTGCTGTCAATGTTCTTTTTGTGTTGGATGTTTTTATCATACAAATCAGTTAACTAAAATATTCCAAACAAGACTTGTATCTAAATAAATTACTTGTTAATACCTAAATCTTGGATTAATGTTTACACCATATGTATGTAGTAATAAAATAAGAACTATTCATCATATTTGACAAAACATCTACTTTTATCACCTTTTTATATGAAGCAATCCACATTATTCCAGTGAATCCCTCAGGTTTATTCCTTGCTTATTAATGATTTACTAATTTTAAAGGCGCCACAGAAGAGGACAGGAAAGGCACTGCCATGGATTAGTGTAGCGTAGTCTGAATGGTTTATTTCACTAATAGTTCACATTGGGATTGGAGACAAGAGCCAGACTGCATCATGGCAGCGTAACTGAGCTGGTAACATGGCACAGAGAGGGTGGGCAGGGTGACCATGAGGGCAGCACATGTGTTCTCAGGGGCTCATGTGATTGGAGGCCCAGCGTTTAGGCAGAGCAATCTTCTTGCTGGGTGGGTTTTGTCCCTCAACACCCCCCCCCCTCCCCGCCCAAACCCAAGACACTTTTGCCATCACCACCCCTGTGTTCGCTCCCATTCTGTCACCAAGGTGGCCAAGTTGATCCACAGGGGGGAATCAGAAGGGGGCTGCAGAAGCAGGTGCGGACTGTCCCTCCGGGCGTGTTACAGAGCATGTCTGTCCAGCTTCAGGTCAGCACACAAAACGACACCTACGCTCTTCATTTTTCATCACAGTTGCGGTTCTGTTAAACACCAGCCACTACAAGCAGCGCAACCAAAAAAAAAAAGGTGGAGAAACATTTTGTCAGTCACAGCATTTTCATATAGTGTTTATACAGTATAACCCCAGTCAATTTCTCCTGTCAGTCTGGACTTAGCGTCCGCTGCTCCCTGAAATGATTTACCGTCCTTTTTTCTGAATGCATTTGACTTGGACTGTTGGATCCAAATTGGATTTATTTAAGGTGGCTGCGTTGCCATTTGAAATAAAATGTCAGCATGACAAAATCGCAGACTGTGTGATTGTAGTTTAACTATAAAGTGAAATGCTTGACCAGCCTAGGGCCATGTTCAGTTTTCACTGTGTTTAGACATGGTGTGGTACTGAAACCAAGAGTGACTGACAACAGGTTGAAGGGCCATCTCAGTACAAAATTCCCAACATACAGTGAAAAATCAAACACTGACCAGTTTGATGTCAATGCTGCTTCTATTCATTCAGTACCCTAGGGTGCAGTAATGCATGTTTTAACCATGTCATGCGGGAACCTTGCCATCATGCATTAAAGTGGCTTAAAGGAAAAGACAATAAGTTGCCTTAGGTGTGCTGTGTGGATATCCTTCCTCCTTGTCATTCAAAACTGATACAAACCAAAATTAGCACCACACGTGTATTAGTTACGATAAATTCTTATGTAGACTGAATCTCAAAGCCCAGCCATTTCTTTCTGTAATGTTTCTCAGTAACTGGAATACAGTTCCAAAGTTGTCAGAAGTGACTAAATAAGGACTCTTTTGTTTTCTGTGTTACATTTACAATGGGCTCTTTGAGGAGAGAAAACTGTTTTCATGAATTGCAAACCAATGAGTCATTGTTGAATCCGTGAATGAGTTCTTCTATGGCATCTCTCGGCTGAGCCTGAGGAGACCTGGTCAGCACACTCCCTGCTAATAGGTACTTTTATTTTAAATCAGATGGGTGCTGAACATCTTTTATCACCTTGTTTGGTTCTAAGAGTTTCGATGAAAATTCATAAGTGCACCCCTATGGAGGTATGAATTTGCATGTATTGACTCATCATCTTCTAGACCGATTTCCCAGTTTACCTCTCAGCCTGTCAAATGACTGCTTAAAGGACTTGAAATAAAACATTGCCAGTCAATTCACATGAGGAGCAATGCTGTTGTATTCTTGAGTGCCTTCACCTAATTATTCCAGCCAATCATTCTCATGTGGAGACAAGCAGAACTGAATGTTTATATAAAACAATTCAGTCGCTATTGTTAATGGTGTAATCAGGAAACAGTTTGCAACTGCAGAATACAGCTGGCCATACAGTGGAAGAGACCTTTGTGTTTTTGACTGAGCCGAGTCTAGGTTGATTCTGCTGCCCGCCAGTCAGCAAGCTGTGTGGCTTTTTTAACCTTTGCGATGAGTCAGTTTTGATAAATCAAAGGTGCTGCTGTAAACTGTCACACTTTTATGATTTTTTTTTTTTTTTTTGCAGCTTTCTTATGGAGGTTTGTGTATTTTTTTGTACTTACCCATTTTTCCTCCAGGTATCTCAGTGCAGCTTATCCTCAATCTATAGTATTCACAGAACGGAACTACTGAACTATAGTATCTCTAGTTTAATATCAGTGTGGACGACAGACGCTGGTATCTGACATCAGGTAGAGCAGAGCTTTAGGTTTGAAACATAAACAATAAAATTCCATTAAACAATTCCCATAGAAAAGTCGCACGGATATATTTTTTTAAATACATTAAACAATGCATTCTATTAACCTTCCTTGAAAATAATAAGCTTGTGATCAAATGACAAATAAAATCTCAAGGGTAAAGCCACACATTTTTACTGGATCCTTCGCAAGGAAGCTAATTTGAGCACATATACGATGCTACACTGTTTCCCTATATCTGTGCCCTCCCTCTGCTAAGCTGCAGTCTAATTGCATTGGAACAGAACGAAACTGCTCGGTGCTCATGGTCTACGCTCAGTCACTGGCAGTTTTAATCAAGAGCTTCCCTTTCTGCTCCTCAACAGGGAAGTCAGAGTGGCAGTTTCCTTTCTAAACCACCTCAGGCAAATGAAACTTAAAGATCAAACCAATGTTATTAATATTAATTGCCCTAAAGGTTCCTTGTCATTGTTTAGGTTTGCCATGTCCTGAACTGTGTTTTATGGACTTCCAGACCTCCTGAGGTTTTGTGTCAAAATAGCATGTGAGGGACGATGTTTTTGTTTTTCTGCTAAAAGCAGTTTTTTTTCCCCATTGTTTGTGCAAAATCGAATAAAAATATTTTGTTCATTTAGTTGGCAGGAATATTGATGGAAACCCTGTGCCCCCTGAAAAAATTCTCAACTTGCCCCTTCACTCCATCCATCCATCCATTCTCTATACCACTTGTCCAATTCAGGGTCACGGGAAGCCTGGAGCCCATCCCAGGAGGCACAGAGTGTAGGGCAGGAGACACTTTGGCAGGGCATCAACCCATCACAGGCACCTCCACTCCAAATTGAAAAAATGAAAAAAAGGTACAATCCTTGTCATGTTGTGGGGCCACCATGCAACCTTTGGCTCCTTGCATAACTAAAGCTTCATTCCACTTATGACAGCCCTGTTACTCTATTAATGTCTTCTTTGAATAGGAAATATTTTTCTGTGGCAGTAGCACAGGTACTTTATTTGTGAACTGGATATGTAACAACAATAGTTTTACATGCATATTTGAAGCCAAGATAGAAAAAAAAAAAGAAAAAAACTTATAGACTTTTTATCGGTTGCTTCTCAATGAAACATCAATGACCTCATCATAAGGCCTTGTGACTCTGCTGAAAGCATGAGTGTGGATGCTGCACCTGGCCTAACACAGGCTATGGTGGTCAGATGTCACATCCCAGCCTCCATGGGCCAATTAAAATCTCTGTCTGAAAACAGAAGGTTGTGAAAGACCTCTTCTGAGTTAAGTGCACCTGGTAGCAGGCATTCCTCTCCAGCAGCTCTGAGACCTGCAGGAGGGACGGTCTTGTTGTCGCAGTGTACACATGTACAATGACGTGCTGCTGTGTGTGTGTGTGTGTGTGTGTGTGTGTGTGTATGTGTATGTGTGTAATGAAAGTGCAGCAGCACATCCTAGCGATTGTCCTGCCAATTAGATCCAAGCACAGCAATGTCTTCATTATTTAGTTCTGGACACAATCCAGTGTCCCATGGTCCCATGAGGCTAGCCGTTGAAATGGTTCCTGTTCTGTCCTCTCACTGGCAGAGATGCCTGTCACCACAAACAGGTGTGCTAGTCCTGCCAAGGAAGGTAATGATGCAGAGTAGTGAGTGTGGAGCCGCTTCTCCTGCCCCAAAGTGTGTAACATGTACATGACTTTCTCTGGTTTTCGTTGGTTCCAGTTACACAATGTCATGTTTTTGTGGAAAAATTTTGCTTTGTTCTCATTTGCACTTACTGATTACCTTCCGGTCATCTTGCCTCATTTTTAATTAAAACTGTCATCCACAGATTTACAAATTATACATTGTTAAAATGTGACAATTTTTAGTTACATTATTATACTGCACAAACTTGCTCTATGGAGTTTCCTGCATGCATTTTCTGTGCTCTGTGTGTGTGTGTGTGTGTGTGTGTGTGTGTGTGTGTGTGTGTGTTGCACACAGGGCAGTGTCCATGCATTTTTGCCATAAATGCATCAAACGCGTATACTTAAGAAAGGGCTGGGAGGTGTATAATAAACTAAGGCCTAAATGGATACAAACTCACATCCCCAATAACCACAGTGTCCACTGGCTGTAAGTTAGAAGATCCCTGATCTTCCTTTACTGTGTAGAAGATCAGTAATCAAACTCCAACCTTGACTCCAAGGGCCAGTGTCAGCGTCACAGAACTTGCACGCAGCCTTAATGACCTCTACACCAAATTGGCACAAAACGGTGCCAGTGACCACACAGTCCACACAGTCCTCTCTGAATTCTTTTCAAGGTGCAATATAGCTGCGGGTAGCTGGTTTAAAACTTTAGCAAAAGCGCTCAGAGTCACAGCAGGTGAACGGGGAGGTGTAGTTTCACTGCAGCCAGCACTTATTTTATTACAGGCCCGAGACAGTGGATTGCACTGGGGACAGTAAAATCTGCCTTTCTCAGGCCGCACAGGCATGCTGAGGGGAATGTGGAACCAAACTAAAATCTAGATAAGGACAATTTATTGAGGTCCTTTGGCACATTGCCAGCTAAGGGGGCTAAATAATGGCATTTACTGTTCATATAAAAGTTCAGAATATCATAGTACAAGTAGGGCCTGTCTTGCCAAAGAGGATTTGTGATGCTTCAGACAAAAATGATGAACATGTGTGGAGCACTGCTTTGACAGATCCTGACACAGAAAAAGGTGTGGTCAACTTTGAGGTTACACAGCAAAAAGTGCAACGGAGCAGAACTGTTACGAGAGCACACAAACGATATTGGGTTCAAGTTTTTGGACCCGTGACAGTAGGAGCCTGGTTCTAGGAGCAGGTCAGTCCGAACATTCACAAAACTGAAAGCAGGGAAAGAGCCATACAGGCTTGAAAATCTGATCCACGGTGAGGTTAGAGGCAATTAGTTTTGGAACATTCCTTTCTTCCAAGAATGTTCCAGAACTAATTACCACTCATCACCTGGTAATCATTTGTACATCAGCAATTATTACAAATACTGCCATGGACACATATCACATCCCCTAAATATACACACAACTAGCAAAACCACAAATTGTTGTAAATGAAATACTGACATAAAAGTAATAAAAATTATATATGTAAATATACAATTTAATTGTAACTTATATTCAAATAGTGGACAGAATTTAATTTGCTACTAGATTTAAATAGTTGTTGTTTGGTTACATAGTTTTGCTGATAGAGGACTCTGCTCTAATGAAGCCTGACAGGTCTTGGTGCAACCAGATGATGTGTGTGAAATATGCTGACCTTCCATTTGCTGTCAACCTTAATACGTTGCTTCTTTACACTGGAGTGGTATTCTCTTTAATGCTCCAAGACTTCATGGTCATGTCTTGTAAGTGCATCTTTTTTTCATGGTCAGGTTGGGTGAGGGGGAGATAGTAGGTATTCTCTCTGACAGCTCTCTGTTGACTCTGGTACAATGTTTGCTTTTGTGTACACAAAAATCATGAAATTTAAATTCTGGGCAGGAAAGTGGCTTAATGGTAAGAGCTTTTGTCTCAGATCTCCAAGTTCTTGCATTCAGCTCTGCCCCTGACTGGAATTAGCTTCTTTTCCTTTGTCTCCAAGGAGTCCCCTGGTTTTTTTCCACGGTCTACTGAAATGCTCTTCAGAGATATCGGTGGATGTGTAATTGCCCTTGTACAGCACAGATTCCCCATTACGGCTTTTGGAGCCAGGCTTCAACCCCAGGTCCGAGAGGTCCAAAACCACACAAGCAGGGAAAGGGAAATGAAGGAAAATTACATTTTACTATATTCACTTCTAGCGTGCATGTTAATTTCCTTCGAACTGACAGTAGTATAACCAAAATGTGACATTCGGGTCTTCTTGCACCATCAAACTTGAGACATTGGGAAGTACAAGTGAGCTAATTTGTAGTCTAACTCAGAACTGCAGACACCGGCCTGCCTGGCATGTGTGACAACCGCACAGCTCTCAGTGTGAGTCACTCAACGCACCCATTACCGCAGCACATCAGCAGTACAGCGATGTTCTTCTTATCTGCTATGGTTTCCAGGCCACAGAAGCTCTTTGAACATGATGGGTCTGGACACATGACATCAACATGGAGGGTATAGACGTTAAATTCAGATGAACAAATGTTGTTTATAGTAGATTCTTGTAGCTCAATGTTCCATGTCTTTCTTTGCAGATGTCCAGGATTCAGCATGAGTGGGGTTTTGAACTCCCTCCTGCTCTAACTAAGCTTGTTATATTACAAGCTAGCATCCTTACTGCTTTGATTAATCAGTTTCATTACTTAACCACATAAATTTCGCAATGAATACACAGACATTCTTTGTTGCATAATAATGGCTTCCAAATATAGTTCTCCGTCCTTGGGAAAAATACATAAGGGTGTCCCAGCGGTGGGAAATCTGTGGATTTGGTGAACACGAACAGCAGAAACCCTAACAAAGTTGCACAGGAATGGTGGATGCTGTAAAACCCATTCTGCATAGTAAGAAGAGACTTGTCCATTATCTCATCAGAACTGAAACTGCCATCGCACACAATTCATATTTCAGTATCATATTAATAAATCTATTGGCAAAATTATATTATGTTTAATATATTTCTAAATGTAATTTTCAGCTGAAGCAATTCAGGTGCAATACATATCCCAAAAGTACAATAGCTAAGCCCCTTCTGAGATGTCATAAGGCACCCTATTGGTCACACATTTTTCACAGCATCTTTTCCCAAATTAGTGTGGACACGCTGCATCATGGTGCATGTCTGGTGCGAGACCAAAGAGTGTCTCATGGCCCTATTGTCAGCTTGCGTCCGCTCAGCCCTGCTGCGAAAAATAAAAATAATAACGTGTCAACGGTTTAGGCTGAGAAACCAGTCAAAGTGTTCTCAGGAGGAAGCAGCAGTGGATGTTGTGGGACCTGCTGCAAAAGCAATGTGATCCATTATGGGAGGGAGAGCAGGATTAAATTTTATTTATAGTGTCCGGGCTAAAACACATTTCGTCTACAGAACCCTTCTTGTCAATCCAAATGATATGCCTGCACGTACCCTCTTACCTCCCCACCTACACACACACACACACACACACACACACACACACACACACACACACACACACACACACACACACACACACAC
>JABJVR010005386.1:0-13600 GCA_025773905.1 Chitala chitala | reverse complement strand
TCTCACACACACACACACACAGTCAGTCATTTTTGCATTACATCTGGAGTAAAATTAAGTCTTTTTGTGTAGTCAAAAGCCCAAAATGAATGTTTTGATCCAATATGGACATTATCTAAATCACTCATCAGTTTTACAGCTTTTTGATGCTTAAAAAAAGCAACTGGCAGTTAAACTATTTTTGGTATTGACGTTGGTTCATACAAGTGCATGTTTGCACAAGACACAAAATGTCTATTTTGTATCAGTCCAGTCACCATTAATAGTGTTAATTGTATGGTGCACGATTACGCAAAAACTAAATGAAAAATGCCCTCTTAGTTTGCACCAGGCCTGATGCTGCAGTGTGATATAGTTATGACTAACAGTTGTAATATTGAGCCAATCTTTTTGTTTCTGGTCAATGTACTAAGACTTCCAGGACCCCCCTATGCAAAACATTCATTGCAGATTATTACTATTCTATTCTAAATTGTCTCAACTAGGTCCAATGAAATTCTCTTTATTTCCACAATTTCACTTTGATACATTTATCATTCGGGAGAAGGTTTCTGGGCATTAGCCCTTTGGTCAGAGGTGCTGCAGTAGTGAGGCAGACCTGAGTTTCAGATACCAATATATTCTCACCCTTGTATGCTGCAAGCACAGCTTATTGAAATTTACAAGCACATTTCAAAGTGTATATGTGCCATATTGCGTTGTGTGGGAATTTGTGCACTTTTGTCCTCTTGCAAGGCACTGTATGACCAGAGCTGGCCCTGACCAATTTGGTGCCCTGGGCAAAATTTTAGCTGGTGCCCTTTACATAATCTTCCCTCATTTGGGTGAGTCAGTGGCACCACTTTTTGTGTAAAGAAGATACTAGAGGACACGACTGGCATCCCCTGCTAGGAGGAAAACGCAGCCTGTTTCTAGTTTAGCTCTATGTGTCTTCGTTACGCGTGTTTGCGCTTGCAGAAAAGGCTGCAGGTCTGCACTATAAATATCTTTTTTAAAAGTTATCTGACTGAACATTTCAGTTGTGCTGCCACCAGCTGCTCCCATGTCTTTGCTGCTTTTAGGAACAACAACAAACTAAATGTTTTGCTGAGACGGAGTAATGATAAAGTTAGTACTAGAATAATCAGTAATTGAACCTTGACTGTTCTGATGTTGTTTTGAAAATCACATCAGTGAAAAACAGTCACATGTATTATACAAAGTCAAGTCCGACAGCGAGCCGGTGCTCTTTCCTGCAAATAACAACGAGCTTCAGTGTAATTCTATAACCTAAAGAAATGTTTTTCATAACCTGAGGGACAGTTATTCATGGGATAAAATGTGCCTTTATATTTGCTCCTCTTCTAAAGCTCAGTGAAGGACTGTTCCTTTTCTTTTTTGTGAAGGACTGTTCCCTTTTCCTTTTCCCTGCTTACTGTATAAAAGAATTCATACTTACTGCCAATGTTGTTGTTTCTTTTGCCTGGCTAGGACATTCCACAAAACAAAACAGTATTGGGAATTAGTCAGTCCGTCAGTCAGTCTTCTTTACTGCTTATTCCTGGTGAGGGTCACAGGGAAGTCTGGAGCCCATCCCAGAACACATAGGGCACAGAGCAGGGGACACCCAGGGCGGGCCGCCAACCCACCACAGGACGTTTTGGAAATTAGTGCAGTAAAATTTTGTGCTGCAGCATAAATGTAAACATGTACAGCGCTTGTCAGTTGACAAGGAAAATCCCACAGTTTTTTATACAGCTACAGTATACTCTTCACAAGTAGAACTGGCCATTGCTTCTCATGATGTATAGTCAATAGTCCTAAACAAAGACAAAGGTGAATCTAATCCAAAACAAAAAAATTCTAAACCAATATATTTCTCTTGGGAATTTTTCACCTTTTTCAAGCCTTTTCTGGGATTCGTTTCAACACGTGCCTGTGTGAATAGAATAGAATCTTTATTGGCATGGCGCTCCATGGTTCTCTGATACACTTGGTCAGAGACCACAGTGTCCAGGCAGCCATTTGTATGGAGGAAACCCTGTGACTGACTTTTCCTTCTATTGATCTTGTTTGAAATCTGCAGATGTCTTCAGTCCTCTGCTGCTTGGATTCCACTTAGTTCCACTACCCTAAATGTGCATGTGTGTGTGTGCATGTACGAATAGACTGGGAAGATTTCTCTGGTACACAAGCCAGAAACATGACTGTGTGTGCATGTGTGTTTCAGAGACTGTCTTTGCGTGCACCTCGTCTGCACTTCTGTTCCATAGCTGTCAGTGGGATTGTCTGCACATCAGGAGAAGTTGCCCAGTCTCCTCTCCTCGTCACCCCTCCTTCGCACACGTCCATCCACCATGCTGACAGCCAGTGGTTCCTCTTTCAGCGCCAGCCACCCATAGCTAAGATGTTATGACACTGTGGCCCCTCCTGATCACCCCCTGGCCCCCCGGTGGCATAGGCAGGATTTTGGTTAGGGGGTGAAGAAAACCTCATGAGAGTAGATGTTAAGGATTAGGTACTCCATGCTGAAGAGGAAAACACCAATTTCTGTAAGTGCATTTCAACCACAACATAAGTAGATGCCGCTCTCTTAATGAACCCTTCGTGTTAATTTACAGAAGACACATAAATGTGCAATTTTACAGCACAGTAAACGGCCCACTTTAGGAGGATTCTGGCCAGAACACCAAAAAGTTGCTAGTGAGGTGGAAGCAAAGCATACTGAAATTATGATTTAATTAGAAACATATTAACTGTATCTAAAGATAACTTGCTTGAACTGAAAAGAAAATGTGAGTTTTTGTGATAGTGCCTACTGACTTGGAGTCACAGTCATCTGATTGTCCCCAAACATGTGCATGACCTCCATGGTCACAGTAGTAGTCCAAGCCCCAAATCTTCGAACCTGTCTTAGCATGACTGATTTCCTCTGGTGTTCAGACATGGGTGAGGTTTTCTAGCACCATTTGAAATCGGTTGTGTTCAAGGACATGACACCTTTAGATACGGGGGTGGAGGTGAGGGACTGGTGTGTCCTTACCTGACCGCACTGATCAGTTGCTGATGCCCTATGATCTTCTGTACGTACCATGGATGACAAACACACACAAGAACTGCTTCAACCCTGGACTGGCTTTGGCAAAGTTTTCCTCATAAATAAACAATCAACAAGTGTTAAGGAAAAAAATGCAAGAAAATGTATCCCTGCAAAATTAAGGCTTTCTTTTAAATATCCTACTTGTCATGAAAAATATTTTAAACATAAGATATCAGGCTTGAATTGGAGCAGCAAATATTTCTGTTAAAAATGAATTCATTTTGACACAGCACCATCTATGGCAAAGAACAAATGAGCAGGTCTTACTATTTGAAGATATGCGTGACGAGTGTTTTTACTTTTTGGCATATGATGAAATGTAATTCCTTTTAATATTTACCAACAAAACTAAGCGTTGTGTTTATATAGATACTTCTAAATGACTGAAAAAAATCATACAATTATCAATAATTTTATCAAAAGGTTGAGACCTACATCATGCATTTCTGGCTTCAAAGAGTCTGTTCAGTGTTATGGGAATGAATCTTACTGGTATGTCTATCTTTTATTTGTGGTCAATTTAGGATTAACAGGACAGGTCTGGGCCCGTAATATACAGGTTAATCATTAATTCGTACGCTGTAGATGTGAAGGTGCACGCACATTTGCTTCATGGTACACACTGACTCACAGGCAACTCACAGAGGAACCAAGGAGAGTGCATGTCTACCCATTGGAGAATTAGCATGAAAGCTGCCAGGCAACCAGCAGCTGTCACTGAGTCACTGCCTGCCACCTCCAGAATCTAACACTGCTGCAAAGGTGCCTGGGAAGGTCCGACTCTCACCACAGTCACTCTCACAACAGCCATTGTGAGGACTTGGCTCTGCTGCTGACACAAGAAGAGGTAAGAACAACACAGTGCACGAAGAGGCTGCTATTTGTTCTGGCTTAAAGGACGGAAAACTGGAAGAAAGTGCCTAGGAAGAGGGTTCAATCTAAATTTCTTAGTTGTTTTCTTATGTTTATATTCTCTGGAAGGTATGTCATCGTGTCACTTATCATTGTGCCAAAAAAAGATGGTTGTTAAAGGTGTGTGCTGGTTTGAAATGGGTATCACCAGTCAGCCCAGACAAACCATAAATTACAGATGCTGTTATTGGCAATATGTGTGCAGAGTCCAGACCATCAGATTGACACCAGGGCTGAGATGGAGAAAGCAAAGATGATCAGGCTGCGAAGTACAATGGATGCCCACAGGTTTGGGCATGAACCTTCAGTACAGCAATGCCAGGAGCCAAGTTTCCACCTGCATCTGTACAGGTGCGCTCCTCCCAGTGTATACCTGAGTGCGTGCAACGACTCTTTGTGGTAATTGGATGACTCAAAAACACTGTGCTTGAGACTTACCCACAGAGGGCAATTTCTGGCTTAAGGGAACGTTTGAGTGTGTACGTGTCTCACAGGGATTGACACATATGGTGCACAGCAAAAAGAGGATAGGATTTTATGATCTTTACAGTAATTCTCTGATTTGCACACTGTCCATGTTTGCATGTGTCTGAAAATTTGAGTCACGGACCCGAATTTCCATCTCGCAGATTGTTCGGCCGAGAGATGGCTGAATATTTCCTCAGTCCTTCCCCTGTGAACACACCAGTGCCCCCAAAGCTCCAACGGTGGATCAATCACATGGGAGGTACCTTTCTCTGACCTCAGGCTGACACAACACACCTATCTGTGCTGTTTTCATAACAGTACTTTGCTTAATAGTGTGATAAACATCATAACAGTCTCATTATAAAAAAGGTATTCCAGTAATCCCACATAAAGATGTTGCAATACATTTGAAGGATTGATAATGTGCATGAAGAAAATGTTGTGGTGCAGTGATTTTGACTGATAAATGAGAAGAAATCATGGAATTAATGGCATTATTTTTGAAAGAATCCTTATTTTACAACATTTTTCAATAAGAGACTAAAACATTTGCACAGTACTGTTTATATTTAATAATGTGTATAACTTTAACAATCCTTTAAAGCAATCATTAAACAAAGCTAAAAGAAACTGTACAGAAAGCACCGTACCTGTAAAATAACTTAGTACTTCTATACTGAAGAGTATTAAAATGACATTAAAATGACAATGTCTTTAACAAAACTATACAAAATATAAATAATTTTTAGGAGCATTTACAAACGGCCTGTATTACAGACCCATTCCCCATGTTTCATAATGTTTTATGTTGTTCATTCATGTCTGTTGGCTGTGTCAGATCAGATGAGTGGAGAGGCACTGTGGAACATCTTGCGAGAAAACAGCAAAAACCAGTTAATGAAAATGGAGACAAACTGTCTTAAGGTTAGTGGTTGACAGCAGACAGGGGACTAAAGCTGAATTTGAAACTGAATTTTGTGAAAACTTGTGCTGTTGCTGCTGATGCCATTGAGGCGCAGAAGATCAGAGCTAAAAGTCATTATGATACAAGTAGTTATGATATTTCCAACTGATTTTTATAGTGTGTATGTCTCCCAGATACCACTCTTGGCTGAGGACACCATTAAAGCCTATCAGCAAAAACATGGACAACGGCACTTGTATAAAGCATCCTTGGTGAGACTCATGTTTCAGTCTGCCCAGCTGTGCCAGGCTCATGCTGATGCACTCCTTATCAGAAACCCTCTGCAGCAGTTCTCTGACTCCTGGACAGGGAGGGGTCCTCATAAGTATCTTGCGCCGGACAAGAAGGAAGTGCAAAACCAGCACAGAGACATCTGTTTGGCTTCACAGTTGTCATAAATGATTAACCATCAGAGACTGGGAGTCTGGGACTGAAGATGCGTAAATGCTGTTACACTGGGATGAATTAATTGTTTTCTTTTAAAAAGTCTAACTTGCAGACTTTGTTGTATGATAAAGATACAGGATTTTCTGTTCACAAAAGCAGAACACGGTTAAATAAATGTATCGACACAAGAGGGCAGTAGACCATCGCAAACGGATCCCAATATGCGGACAAAATATTTTGCCCTGTAACGCCAACTGTATCATACTTGCTATATGAGTTTCTGAGACTTAGCCAATGATTACTTTTTTTGTATTTTGCCAGAAGGTCCAATAAACGCTTGAATTTAAAAAAGTAAATTTTTATGGCTATTATTTGATGTATTTGGGTTCACGGGGTTAAATCTTATAAATCCTTAACGAAATAACAAAGAAATTTCTTTACAACTTGGTCACAAAGGAATAAAACAATTTTTAAACTTTGAAATGACTTGTTTAAGTAATTTTTGACCTCTGCATGATCTGTAACCTATATTTGTGAGCCTTTTATGATAAAAACCTATTTTCCAATTTTCATGCCTGTTGATGTTTTTGTACTCCGCGGCGGTTATGGATTACCAACACGTCTGCGATTTCATGTCGGAATTCAAAAAATTTAAAGACATTTAAGAAGCAAATGGAGGAAAGGTGACATGAAATCGTACCTACGACAGTACATTTGCGCATGCGCAGGGAAAATGCAGCACTGACATGTCCTGCCAATTCTCGCGCTCAGGTGCGGTACAGAACATGTCTTCGTTGATGTTTTTATTACAAACCTGATTATACTTTGTTTGCGTTGTATCTGCAAACTTTCACTTGGGGTTTTTAGTCAGGTACTTTTAAAACCATTTTAGTTAACGAAGCTGTGTTGTTTTAACTCGATTTTACGTGCATTGTAAAAACCAACACAAAACACCAAAAGAAGTTAAATTAATTTGTGATAACACAGTGCAAGACACGAGTTTCGCGGAATTATTTGAAGGTTTAGGATGAACGACAATTTATTCACTGACGTTAAGCAAACATTACACTGATAACGGGCCAAATAACAGCTGCAATCCTTGCTAAGAAATGTTAAATATCTCGCGCTAAAGAATACCGAATATCCAAATTGCGTGGCGTTTCGGGTGAGCCACGGCCGGTATGGGACACGCACGCGCTGCGTTTGCCTGCCGTGACAGCGTGCCGTGTCGGGTCACGTGATCAACAGTTAACCTGGGTGAAAATGCTCAGAGCAATGACAGACAAGTGTCAATAAAGGATAGAATGGGCGTGATTTTTATATATCTTAGTACATTGGAACAGTTTTAAGGCACCTTTTACGCATCAAACTGTTTTAATGGACTTTTTTTTATACCAATGAACATGAATCACCTGTCGATGAAATTACATTAAAGTACGTAACATTACAGCGCACGTTCTACTTTAACGTCAACATTACTTTGGTACACACCAACAAACAATGAAATGCCTTGGTCAGTTTATAATAATTAAACTAAGCCATCTTTAAAAAGTCGGAGCGCCCAGAACGAACGGACCTTGTGCTGTGCGGACACGTTTTATAATGGCACGCAATGCGTTCATTACATTTATAATTCTCTATTTAAAAATATGTATATAAAAATTATGCACGTGCTACCATTGCTTGGATAATCGATAATACGATTTATAAACGTTTTCTGATGGACCGTTACATTTTTAAACTTCGGATTATTACCCAGTATTTTTCTGCCGCATTTAAATACCAGTTACCATAAATTGAAATGGCAAGTAGACACTTGAGAACGGTTGCCTAAATTATAGTGGCGAAAATGTTGCGTGTTTTGTTTTTTTTAATATTAGTAAAGCCTTTGCATAGTAATGCTTGCTGTTCCGTCTACCCTTTCGCACCAGGTAAGAATATGCAGGCTACCTGTTGCAGTGACCGCGCCAGTAACACCTGGCTCCACCCTCTTTAGCTCCACCCTCTTTGGCCCCACCCCTTTTGAAATATGTTGAGCGCGCGCTGCTACCGTTGCAAACAGGTGGACGCGCGAGGCTGCCGGAACAGCGTTTGTGCGGAGTCGGTGAGACAACGCGTGTTCATAGTTTATCTATACAGATTTTAAACGGTTGTATATATTGACATCTAATGTTAAAGATAAAGGGATATTCATGCGGGATTTTTGACTTGAAAATCGAACGTGGGATCCGGCCTTTGCGTCTTCTAACAGCTGTCCGCTCTGTGTGACCTTTCATATGGTTTTATATGTGTCGGTGACGTTCTGGCGTTTAACTGTTTATTTTGCATTTACTTGCCTGAAAGTCGAGTGGTCACTGCGTAGTGCCTCAGCTGGGAAATGTGGAAAAAAACTGTAAATACCCGCAATGAAGGGTTCTGTTGTACAATTACATTAAAAAGACGATTATTTATCAACACTGACTGTATTTTGAATGCAAAAATCCCAATACCGTGGTTACGAGTTCTAAAACACCTTATGCGATAACTTTGTTAGTTATGTTATGCTTGAAATACTGAAATGCAGTGTGTAATCTCCATTGTGAGTTGTGGTTGTGAGTTTGACTTAACACAACGCAAAGAACTTAATATACAGTGTGTATCTTTTGTATGTAATATATTTTATGTTTTTTGGTAATACGAGGGCATGCACAGCTGTGCGTGTGTTCACATACATTATGTCTGCTGGAGTGTGTGTGTGTGTGTGTGTGTGTGGGTGTGGTGGGAAGGGGTGTGGGTAAAAAAAAAAGTTGTAAGCACATTCAAAATTGCAGTTCTCTAAAGCACTAAAACATCACAGATTGCCATTCTGTTTTGATAATGTATAATTTAGATTATATACTTGGGCTTGTAAACAAATTTGCTTGCATTTTTTGCTCAAGGAAAAATTTAATATTAAAAGGTAGAAGAAAAGTAGATACCGTTGAGGTGCTGATAAATGAGGGCTATGGGAGAACAGCCAGCAGAACATGTTGTCATATTTTCTCTCTATTCATGCACCTGGCCTGCAGGTTTACTGTTTTTATTATCATAACCCACTTGAGCTGTGGTCAGAGAAGAATGATTCAATAATCGGTCTTTAAAATCTGAGCCCTGATTTTTGTCGTCTTTTGAAAAACTATTCATTTTTCTTTTTTTTTTTTATGCTCCTACGCATCTGTGAACGGGATCCTAACCCATTATTGTCTGGCTTTGATATGCCCAAACAGTTTTTGATACTCAACACGTTAAGATCTCCCCATACAGCAGTAATGCCTTTTTTCCATTGTGTTGATGTAAGTGATGTACTAATGTCCAGAAACTGAACTGTGAAATCATCATTCATGCCTCATGATAGACATGTCAGGAACTGTTACATTCTGTGCTTGATAAAAGAAAAAGATGAAAGCCTGTTTTGTAGAGTCATAAATTTTTCTTCTTAGTTTCTGTTATCTCTGATGTCTTTTAGTCTGCTGGTTTGTTGAGTGTTAATTTAGCCTACCTTGAAAATTCATATCTAGCAATTTTTGCCTTTGAAATTGATATGAGAATGTAGATTTAAGAAGGTTTATATGTATTTCATTGGTGTGCCCACGTTGGATATTTGGACTGATGCATCTTGTTTCTAATGTAGTGGTAGTAGTTAGTATCTTCAAATTAGTTTTTTTAGACAAGCAAATGCATACATGTAGCGGGAGGTAAGTCATGATTGTTGTGGTATCTACTTTAGTGATCTAGTTCTCTGTCCTGTGAGTTTAGAGGGAAGTGCTGATCTGTGAAAATTGCTGCTCTGGTCACAATGGGAAGGTGGCTAGTTGTGAATTATGGGTACCATGGTGTGGTGGTTACAGAGTAGCTTGTCATCTCGGGTCCCGTGAAGGATAGAGTTGTCATACCTTCAAGAATGTTACTAGAATTCCACCAGATGAATTGAATGTCTCTATAAATTACAAATCTTGTAGTTGGTGAAATGTATCTGTCGTGATTGTAGTGCAAAGAAATGTAGATGTCAGACAGCCTTATTGACTTTGTCCTACATTCCCAAGAGTTTTAGTGATAGAAAAGAAGAGTCACATGCTGTGCTCAGTGAGAAACCATGTTTAAAAATCTCAAACGATACTAGTTTATGGAATGGCCATGCTTAACTGCTTTGTCTCTTCGAGTGGAAGAAATTATTTTATCATATTTTAGTTTATTAAGGGCATCAAGCATATGAAATTCCTACATTGTATTTATCACCAGGGTGTAGGCCTTGATCTTCTGTTGGAGAGACAATTTGCTACTAATCATAGGTCCTGTCAAGACAAATTAGCGGTAATCAATTCATCTTCAGTGTTCCTAATAGCAGGAAATAATTTTCCTGTGCAGCGTGTCTATTTCAAACACCTACCCCCCAGAGTGTGAAGCTTGCCAAGTTGCTCTCTCTGTCTACAATTTAATAAGTTTCCCCTTTTAATTTATAGTGCTGATAAAAGATTTTTTTTTTTTTTTTTTTTTGAATGTGCAGTCTGATTATGCACTGTGCCCTCTTGTTAATCTCTCTACGCTGCCTACTCTGCTCAGACCTTTGGGAAAATATGAGCAGCACTAAGGCAGGATCTTATGTGTTAAACTGAGTGCCTGCTGGAGATCTGCTGAACTCAGTGTGACTTCGATGTTTATCAGCATGCTCAGTTGCACGTTGCACGCCATGCCAGAGAGAGCCGTGGAATAATTATGTCTGACACGCGCACACACACACACACACACACACACATATAGGTGCTGTTGGTTGTTGGCCAGACGCTTTTTTTTATATTTTTGACTCTGTAGCAGATGAGTTATGTCGTGTCCCTAAGAGGAGAAAGAGAACATAACAGGTGTGCTGGTTGCCTTAGTTAAAGATTAATTTTTGACCTATTACAGCTTGTAGTGGCGTGTATGTATCCGGGCACAAGCAGACCCACCCCTTCTGATTCAGGTCTTCACTAACCTTTTCTCCCATTGGTCAATGTTCAGGCCATATAACCATGTTCTTTACAACGTTTCAAAGCTTTGTGTCGTTCCTGGATAGAACCGCATTTATGAGCATTTACTGACATTCACTTATACTGATGTCACCCTGTTCTCCTAAGAGTTACTATTCGTGTTTTTAAGTCTTTATCCTGAGATAAAATGGTTTTCTTTTACATTGCCTCCTAGTTCCCCTGACCCACATACACCTGATCAAACCTTTGCATTATGTAAAGCAGTAGTTGCCTGTTCTTGGGGCATTTATATAGATTTCAAAATGACTGCATCAATACATTTTCCAGCTGTCAGACCATGTGTTTATGCTGGGTGTGTTTTGCCCCAGAAAACTGTGGTTTTTACAGAGATGAAACTGTACACTGCACAGAATAATAATAAACTTTCTAATGTGCATGCAGGGTTGCATTATTCTTGTTTATTGTTTTTTATTAAGCTTGTAAAAGTTATAAACATGCATATAGACACATGGTTGTCAGTAGTAATACCGTCTCCTTTGATTCATTCAGTTCAGGACAGGGTTCATACTGTACACTATGATAAAATACCCAGCTCCCCCCAGAAAATCAACAACTACGCACTCCTGACCAAGCCAAAACTGGAAAAACATAGGACAGAGTATTACACATTATCTGATATGAAATTTTTGAATCTGAAAACACGTGCTCTTACTGTACTTGGCAATATGCCAGCTCTAAATGACATGTACATATTTGCATTGTTAAGGGGAGTTAATTTTACTTAAATTATAATTGATAAATTTTAATTAGGCTTTCCGATTCTGGTTATGTATGTGTGAGGTTTATGTGTTTTTGCTACATATTTTTTAAATCTCAGAAATCAGAAAAAATGTCATATATGACGGTGCACTAAATCTGTTTTTATATACAAGTGTTTTTATTTTTTTAGACATGTGCCCATTTTTCTCCAAATTAAGTATTTACATCAACACACTAAAATTAAAAGTGAAAAGTGAGTTGGGTTTATTTATTTATTTATTTTTTATTTTTTGCACCGGTCAGAAAGATCTCTCCAGGGTGAATTCACTACTGAGTATTTATCCTAGCTGATATTTTAAACAAATTTTTATTTATGATAATAATAAATAAAATACAGTCATGATTAATACAATATGGCAGAAGGATTATAAACACACAAATGCAGTAATACAGTAGAAGAGACATTTTGAAACCATAATTTAAATCCTTCACCATGCCAACTTGGCCTTTTACACATTAAAGGATCAGTGAAGAGTGAGTTTGTTAATTTGGTACCTTCAGGGTGTGAAGTGAGAGGCAGGTAGTGGGCGGGGCTCACCTGTATAGCACACACATGGGCGGGGCTCACCTGTACACATGGGTGGGGCTCACCTGTATAGCACACACATGGGCGGGGCTCACCTGCACACACACATGAACGGAGCTCACCTGCACACACACATGAGCGGGGCTCACCTGTATAACACACACATGGGCGGGGCTCACCTGTATAGCACACACATGGGCGGGGCTCACCTGCGCACACATGGTGCTGTACCAGTCCGTCTTAGGTACAGCAATACACCTGAGGAGGAACAGGCAGCTGTACAAATTAGCAGTTTTCTACATTAAAGGTATTTCTGACTTCCATTTTAAAGGCACCTTTTAAAATTGAAAACCAATAATACTTCACTAACTTCTAGAAATATTTTTAAAGATCTAATAGTAAATGCTGCCAGATTCATGTTTCTGTGTTGTAAAGCATTCAATCCTTACAGCTAACCATACACTCAACTTGCATATTAAAATAGTCTAAATGTCCAGTTATTTTAACATGAAACACTTAATTTCAAGTTGAACAAGAGCAGCTGTTATATGTCATGTTTGGTATTTTACACTACATGAAATGTGTATTATATTAAATCATGGGATTAGTGAATTTATAAAATAAATTTACTATAAGCCAAGTGAGTATGAAGTTTACATACTTTTGCTATATAAACTGTTGTAAATGGAAGATTTTGGTTAATAAGTATAAAATTTCACTAAGATGTTGACAAGAGTACCAAGAGTCAATAGTGAGACAGTGAGTGCTTTATCTGAGCACCTTTTCTAGATTTACATTTTTTGAAGTGTACATTTACCAGCCTGCCAGTGATGTTAGTGGAAGAAGTTAACATTCAAAAAATAAAAAAAACCCCAAAAAACTGTCTGCAGGGTGCCTAAGAGTTCTCATGGTTGAAAGTTCAGAGCTCCCGTTGGCTCTGACACTGCTGCACACGGTGGTTTGGGGTCCAGGCCTGGTCACGGAGTCCAGAGCTATGCCAAAGAATGAAGCCGCACATTCCGCCTGCTTAGAGACCATTTCTCCTTTCACACAGTGCTCTCAGTGTGACAGGCCAATTTGAATAAGAATTACCATCCATTCACCCCGGTGCCTCCTTTAGGAGGGAGGTGGGGGGGGGGCACAGAAAAATCTGGGACATGTGATTGGCTAATGTTATTTAATTTATTTTCACCCCTCCGTTACCAGTTGTACTTACGTACTTTTTTTTTTTCTTTCCTACTCAGTCCCACAGTCAGACGCTCACAGACACACACATGCGGATACTGCACATGCGGGATGCAAACTGGACACAGAAAGGTCATATGTGAGATCTCGAGCCACTGCAACCTGACAGAATTTGTGCAGCGGTGTGAGTACAAGACTTTTTTTTTTTTTTTTTTTTTTTTTTTTTAAAATTAAAAAAAATTTATTTAATTTTAATTCCAAAATAAAAAAAATTTTTT
>JABJVR010005385.1:0-13601 GCA_025773905.1 Chitala chitala | reverse complement strand
GAACAGCACAGCCAGCACAGTAAGGTAGAGCATTTAGAACAGCACAGCCAGCACAGTAAGGTAGAGCATTTAGAACATCACGGTACGGTAGAGCATTTAGAACAGCACAACCAGCACAGTAAGGTAGAGCGTTTAAAACACCACGGTACGGTAGAGCACAGCCAACACAGTAAGGTAGAGCATTTAGAACAGCACAGCCAGCACAGTAAGGTAGAGCGTTTAAAACACCACGGTACGGTAGAGCATTTAGAACAGCACAACCAGCACAGTAAGGTAGAGCGTTTAGAACAGCACAGCCAGCACAGTAAGGTAGAGCATTTAGAACAGCACAGCCAGCACAGTAAAGTAGAGTGTTTAGAACAGTACAGCCAGCACAGTAAGGTAGAGTGTTTAGAACAGCACAGCCAGCACAGTATGGTAGAGCGTTTAGAACAGCACAGCCAGCACAGTAAGGTAGAGCGTTTAGAACAGCACAGGAACCCAAAAGGTTCAGTTTATCATAACTAACACAAGAAGGCATAGGGGTCAGAACAGCACAGGTAGTTTTTTTCTGAAAGATCACACAAGTGACATGAAACAGCAGATAAGAGACTGAGGAGGGTCTCACTAAAGTCAAGATGAACAGCGGATGCGTGCTATTAATTTTTTTTTCTCATGTTTAATTAAATGATGCCACATATTTTTGTTGTCCATTTTAATCTCAGAAGTAAACATGAAGATTGATAAATTAGCAGCACCACCCATGGCGTTTTTGTTAAAAACAAAACAAAAAAAAAACAACACTGATTGGACATGTTTTTCACACCCACTGTTCCTGGGGAGCAATTATTGCAAATTTATAACGCACTCCTCAGAAGTGACCAACTTGTCAATCACAAGTCTGATAGCTGTGAGAGTCCACAGCAGGGCCTACACCATCCTTACAGAGAGAGCGCAAAAACAACACACACACACACACACACACACACACACACACACACACACACACACACACACACACACACACACTCTCCTCAGGATGCAGGATGCCTCGTCGAGCCATTTCGCTCGTTAGCACACTGAAAACCTACAGAGCGTGGCAGATGGCGGACCTCAGCCTGGCACAAATCTCTGCCAATGTGGGAAAAGGCAGGAGAGAACAGTCCTCTGGAAAAGTTACAGAAGATCAAAAATCAGATCTGCCATTGCCCTTGTTATTTTAAACACTGCGGTAGAGAGAAGACTTTTACTGCTATTTAAATGCAGGCCCGCATGTAAAGGTCACTTTGACGTCTGTCCTCACATCCCAGGGGTAAGGTTATCTTTGCACTAGCTTAGCTCTTAATAAAGCTCGACTTTGCAGTTGACTGAATTGAGATTGATTTTGGCAAGGTCTGTGTTTTTTTTTTTTTTTGTTAAAGTTATGTTTGTAATTATGCTGAGGTCAATTTCCCAGCATAAATGTCATTTGATAATTAATAATGAAATGCTGAAAACTTAGATAGTCAATAAAGTGCTTAACTGACTGTAACTAATTGCCCTTTAATTAGTAATTAATTTATCCCTCCACTAATCCTGAATCTCACACACAGCAGAACATCCTGCCTCCTCATCTTCAGATGACATCAATGGACATCACTGACCCAAATTTCTGACATATGGGGGGAAAAAAATTATATATAAGTACAAATGAACACTTTTGTACAAGCACTGGTATTGGTAGCACTTTAGCAAGCAAATATATACACACACTCTGTAGGGAGAGAGAGACTGTTTCCTGGCAACCACGTTTGTCCATATGTTATGCTTCCTGTTCACCTGGCCCTCAATACAATAGTCGGCACCTTCTTAAGTAATTTTAAACCGTTTCTCCCAAGTTTGAAGGTCTCCAAAAACAATTACGTTTAAAACAATAACAACCAAAATGTCATACACCTACAACTTGATCCATTTCCCCCCAACATTAGCTCATCAGGCATCAACTCAGCAATCAGCAATGAACAAATTATGTGAAGAATACTCGGACATCCTACTTGGCAGCAATGTGAAGCAAGCTCCTCTTCACTCTTCCAAAGGCGTAGTTGACGTCAAATTTCGAGTTCATGAGCAATTCTGACACTGACCTGAGGTTTAAAAAATAAAAAATTTAAAAAAAAAATTAAAAAAAAAAATTAAAAACCACATACTGTCCAATTCATTAGCTGCTTTATATCATTTTAAATTTTTATACGAACAGTGATGTCACAGCAGTGATTACCCAAGACCCACCTGTGCTGATCAGCCATTACCATGGGCATAAGCGTGTACACAGCTGTCTCGTTGTCTGTGGATACAAACAGAAGCCGTCAGTGAGCTGCCCCATCACCACAGCTGTCTGATGGCCCTACTGAGTAACACTGAACCGCTTCAGACAGTTACATTAAAAACATATAAATATCTATAACAGCTAAGTACTTTTTGTTTAGGCCTATGGTAAAGGTTCTATAAATAAGTAATTGCCCTGCTTATTGCTTTAAATACAGAACTTACCCACTCAAGGTCCCATGGGACTATAAGGAAATGTTTTTTCAAATTAAAAATTAAGGAAGATTCTGTGTCTCTAATTAGTTCCAAATATATACGCTGCCTACACTCAGAGTTGGAAGGCTTACAGATCTCTACAGTCTAATATGGTTGCACACTCAGAGTGCGCAGTCAAGATAAGCTGTCATAAGGCGTCTGGAGGCACAGCAGGTGCGGGGGCTTTGAAATTCCCATTGATCCAGGCCAGGACTAGGCACCAAGGAAGCTGAGTTCAACTCCTGCTGGAACAGAAAAAAACTGCAGGCCCAATTTCCATTGAAAGCTGAACGCCCAACCATATCTTTGACCCTTAATGGGGTCCTGTCCACAGCCTGAACAATAAGGTTAATAAGGTTACCTGTGCTATCCTCAATGAATGCTTCCAACTTCAGTATCACACTAATATTTTCATATAAAAATTATCTTTCTGTTTAAAACAGTCATGTATATCTTATTTGTCCTGGTACAGAGGAATACTAACATAAACAGGGAAAAGAAAATCTGTGTGGGTGGATGGTCATTTTTAATTATTTCCAGCATTTGTTTGTGAATTCTTTACTCTAGGTTGTGTATACGTTGTCTGAAATTGTATGAGCATCCAATGTTAAAAGCTTGTAATAAAACATTTTATGTCCTGATATTTGGACTAGACAGGGCACTAGGACGAAAAGACATCTCTTTAAGAGGTGAAGATCATCAAAACGACAAATGCATAAGTATATTACTTTAACCTCCTTTATATGTTTTTTTCCACAAATACTGTGTACTAATAAAAAAAACTTAACCTTCATGTTTACATAATTTAATTTCAATCCAGCTAAATTTAACATTTTCTGTTGTCATTCCGTAAAGAGACCTGTTCATTGCTTGTTGCTTAAACACAGTTTAGACTAGGCAACTTTATAAATTAAACTACAGGCGGTTCACAACAACACAATTCACATGTTCCATAACCCATTACATAAGTTTTGCACGTTGGAATTTCCCCGACTGATTTGGCAAAACAGCGTTCGTGTGCAATTAATGATAAACAGACCATATAAAAAGGCAGCTGCTCACCTTTCCTAGGTGTGCTGGTTAGCAAATGCATTCACTTGAGCATTCTGTGTACTTCGTGCATGCACTTCTTGCAAATTTCATGTCAATTTTTTGCTTAAGTGTGGATTTACATATGTATGAATTAGATATCTAGAGAACTGCCTGTATTACTTTTAAATCTTGTTTCCTTAATCTGTGAGGGATAAAACTTTGAATGTTTATTTGAAGGTCCACCTGAGCCAAATTTTAACAAGGACACTATGAAAGTAAACAAAAATGCTTTTACCATCATATGGACACTTTTAGCACAATGGTGTACAATGGAGTACCTACATACCTAAAACATATTGTTGAAAACCTAGGCAGGCTTACCACATAAAAAGTGTACCAACAGCTACACTATAAGTGATCACCTCAAGCTGTTCCACACATGATGGGAAGATGATGCATTATATCTGTCACCATCCCAGAGTGGAGATTCTACTCTTAGCTGCAAGTACAGTACTCCAAATTGTATTTTCCGAATGTGAAAACAGAACCACTGTGTCCTAGGAAAACCAATGAGTAGAACATCAGGCTGGGATGCAGAAGTCTCCCGGTTCAAATCCCAGTCCAGCCACCTGGTGCACATTCAGTTATTGTATGTTGTCAATGTCCATGAGGGGGGGTTGCTCCTACGGTCCTAACCTACCAAACTATGCAGTGTGTGTGGCCCTTTGGGTTGAAGATTGAGTACAGGGTTAACATCCCTACATTGTAAAACACCATGTGTTACAACACGCCTCTAGTGGACAAGGGAATCGACTGGCTTGGGTCTGAGGTGACACTTGAGCTGCTGGAGTTTGAGTCCTCTAAAGTTTAATGTTTCGATTAAAAATAAAATTTACACAAGTGGGCCAAGCAGAGTAATGGCACAATATAACAGAGCAGCAGGCTCATGACTCGCTCAGAAGAGGCAATGTGCATAATGTACTGGACCAAAACGAGATCCTTCCCATACTGTGGAACAGGCTAACCATACTGGATGTGACTCAGTGGCCTCAACTTCAAGCTAGGACCCACCCATGGGATTTCACATATCAAAACTACTGCATTTTTGTCTCTGTACCAGCACCCTTATCTGAACAAACCTGAAACTACTCAATGAAATGTCAGTTTGAGCCACAAAAAAGTAGGTCAGTTTCCGCATACAATAACTTATAACTTATACCATGTAACTATATCATGTAGATGACTAACACGGTTATTAAGCGTATTAAGTGTATGACAACACTAAGAAATGTCCGTTTATTGCATATGTCCCTGCAGATTTATGCTAAATTTAAAAAATCTAAGTTCCAGAGTAAAGTTTAGAAAAGTACAGCCAGAAAAATCTAACATTCGGAGCGTTTGACACTTCGGCTCGTTGTCGGTATAGACCGGGGGTAAATATAATCCTGTTCAATACGTAGTTGCATGAATAAGTGTACGTTAACGTGTAGCGTTTTAAAGTAAATGCGATCTGTAACCACCAACATTTGACACGTGTGATCTCTAGGTTACGCTGAACGTCGCCTAGTCCTGCCATATGATGTTAATTGTGGAGGTGGTGTGTAAATGCACCATGGTTTCTGTGTGCCTTTCATGCCATTTACCCTCCGGGAGTTCCACGGTCCGAGCGCGGCGGAGCGAGCGCGTCAGCCGACTGAGCTGCACGTTCAGCTGCTCCATAGCTCGTTCCATCATAGGCGTGATATCTACCGGGAGAAACTGGAAAAACAAGCCACCGCACGTTTATTCCGTTGGCACTGCGCTGTTCCAAACCTCGGCGTCATCCGTCTTGTTAACGGTTATATTAGTAGCTGAGTGTGTGTAAAAAATAGTGTTGAAATAGCGAACTAGCTAGGGTTTTGCCCCAGATTCATTCAGCCTTATTTCCTTGTTGATTGTTTTTTTTTTTTTTTTAGAATCCTTTCTTCCTGGTATCGTTGCGTTGTGTTGCAATGCGATATGGGTAATGTAGTTAATTCCCATTCAACTTGCGTTTCTTCTTCTTCTTCTTATTATTATTACTATTATTTTTTTTTTATTATTGGTGTTGTCATCATCATCATCAAAATTCGGTCTGAAAAAAAATACAAATTTTAATCGGTTGGAAAGCTACACAATTTCACTATTTGAGGTTTTTGCTGTTGACTGGGAAAAATGCAAAAAAAGTATTTGTATTCATTTATTATTATTATTATTTATATAGTAAAATAAAAATGAAACACGTTTCATTTAATATTATTTGTATTAAAAAGTATTTTAAATTGACACTTTCTATATATATATATATATATATAGTATTATATATAAATATATAAATTAATATATGCAATATAATATTGTAAAAATATACAATACATTTCTCCCTATTATGGAATAATGCATTACATGTTAACATACAAATACGAAGTATATTTGCGCTGTATCTAAGCTTCACTGCTGAAATAGAAATTGTGATTTCTCTGATAGACAGCGATTTCCAGAGTTCAAAAACTAGCGCTCAGAAAAAAAACGTGGGGAGGGACGTTCCCTCTCAGTTTGGATGGTTGTGAAATGTATGGGACAATGGTTATTTAACGAGTTTCATTTCTATTGAAGTGTGTGTACCTCTTCGTATGTATGTATCTCCCAAATAATACGTAGCCTACTTCATACAATGTTCACACACGAGCAACGTGTTTTTAACAGTATTGCGCAGGAATTAAAACATAACAACAGTCCAAATTCATTTACCAGATGGAAATAAAAGTACCTTGTCACAGCAACTACACTGTAATGTAACGACTCAATCTCACCACCAGAGGTCTCGAATGTGCGCAGTCCATAAACCGTACTATGCCATTGGTACGCAGTCATTAAAATGTTAACTTGACAAACAGTATGATGTGTTACGATACGTTATGAAAATTAAACCAGTAAAACGTACTTAAAAATTAAATATTTGTAAAATGTAAAGAAAACGGCCATATTTATTTATATATAAAGTTATAATAAACTGTAGGCCTATTAATGAGTAAACACAAGTGATCGTAAATCAACTTTTCGTCTGTTGCTTTAAAATTAATCATAAACCGATATAAATATTTTCACAGTGAGATTTGTTCAAGCCTTTATCAGTATCCAACAGAAATTAAAAACATAACACGTGCATAGAAGTTACTTTCTTTGGTGAAATATATGGTAAATGGTATGGTAAAATATGTACTTACTGCATAATATGTACATATTTTAAATACGAGCTAAAATCTGTCTTTGATATATTTTAAAATAGTTGTTTTAGATTTCCGTGATTCAAAGCTGCAAAATGCAGTAACGGTTACGTTTCAATTTCCCAATTTCATTGAAATCGTGAGGATGAAAATTATGTATTTTTGGTTGCTTATGTTTTAAACGTTGTGCTCTTCTTATGTTTCACCTTTAGTGCGTGATCACTATAATTGTATGCTCGTATCGAGTGTTTTGTCTTTCATTAATTTACCTGATTCTTCAAAAAGGTTAAAATAGGTTTGGACTGTATGGAGTTGAACGTTAATGAAAAAAGATTAAAATACTGATAAAATAGTAAGATTTTTTTTTACCGCAATGTAAGTAGTTCAAACAAATATAAATTACAGTTCAACCTAATCGACATAAATTAAAACAGTTTTAGAACAGCTGGATCATCTTTAATGAATAAAATTCAGTTCCGTTTTTTTATATAACGCCAGCACTGTTCACAGAAGGGCTCTTTAGAGGAGAGGCTGTACAGAGATGCTTCATGCGACCTACACTACAACGCACTTCTTCGCTTTGAGGGTTCGAACAACAGGAAAACCTCGAATAATAATGATGTTAGTTAGTGAATGACTTACATATTTTATATAGGTTATTGTATACAGTATATCATGTATTCACTTCAATATTTTAATTAACAGCAAGTCAAGTCAAGATAACAAGAAAGGGATTTTTGAATTTAATTTCCAGGTTTTCCGCACTTCAACCTTGTCACATAGTGGCTTTTCCGTGATTTTGATCCAACATTTCCACCCCCCCCCCCCCAAAAAAAAAAACCGCACGATGGACAGCATTAATATAAAAAACTACACGTTCCTCACAAATTTATATAAAATATATATGTAATTAAAGCGCATAATATTTGCTCAGTTTGACAGGTGGGTAACTAGTAAACCTCAATAGTCCAAAAAAAAAAATCTTTGGGAATGTAAATCTGTACACTACTTCAGTGTTTGCTGTGAACAAAAAGAAAAACTCACTCTCAGCAGAAGAAGCTTCTGCAGATATCACAGATGAGTAGATGTATAATGGATCTGGTAGCAAATAAATGCAAGTGTAAATTGAATATTTCCAGAAATTTAACACCTTTAATTCTATCTTTTTAATAGATCATGTTTTCAATAATAAAACAACATATTTCCCCTCTTCCTAGTAGGATAACACATTCTCTATTTTGTAAGAAATGTCAGTCTGCATTTACCTGCAGCTACACTTTACTTGTCCACATACATCTGAGAACCCCCAGCCATGCAACAAATAACCAGACTGGTCCGTTGTACCGCAAACCTAACCTGTCAGGCGTTTACTATTAACATTGTAAAACAATACATATATAATGCTTCTATAACGCTTCAGTTGATTAAATCAATTAGACATAGATACAAAATAAAAGTGTAACTAGGTATTTTGTAGATATTTTCCTCATGGCAGTCTTGCTTGCAAGCTTCTTCTTGCTCATTTGTGGCTTGGATGCGGACTGGGGGGAAGGGGTGTTTCCAAGGTCTTCACTTCATCACGTCTTCACTGTCATTGTCTGAGTCTGTGGCCCTGCAGGCATCACACTTCACATTGAAAATTCTGCATCTGCAAGGGTAAGAAATAAGGGCTATGTGCTTTGTTCCAGGTTTGTGCATTCAAAACCCACCCACAAGAGGTCCCCCTTTTCTTTAAAGTAAAAAAAAAAAACAAAAACAAAAACAAAAAAACAAATATTTGTATTCAATATGGATTTTTGCAGTATTTAGTAAAGCAGAAGAAAATTTATAACTCATATTTATAATTATGCTTTAATAGAATAATGCGTGTGTAAACATATGTGCAGTGAGAAAAGTATAGTGATTATACCCAAAAGACACCAGATGTTACTGAAAGACAAACATTTGAACATTTGATTGATTTAAAAATCACCCAAAGTATGTTTTCATATATCAAAGCCATGTGTATTTCTTCTGTCCTTTCTGTATTTGAAGGATTTTGCTATAATTACATAAGTTTTCTCTACAATGTCACTATATCGTGTGTAAACATAGGTGCGAACCATTAAGTAAATCAACATTACAGATTCAGCATTAGAGATATGTCAAACTGTACACATATGGAATAAAATGATGGTCTTTAATAATAAAATTTTACTTCAAGAAACAATGGTGGAACAAATGTTATAAACAGGCAAAAGATTTAAATATTGATCATAAAATAAACTGACAGCTGACTGCTTTTAAATGGAAAGAAAATGTAAAACTGTTACTACAGCATAAATTGCAAAGCGTTTATAATTTATATTCATAAATATATTTTCATGAAATTCTTTGAAATAACTGTGATGGAGTAAAAATAACAGTAATTACTACAATAAATGTATGCTTTTAAATATGTGAAGAATGATGATAGCATATCTTTTCTTAACAATTTCATTTAAAGTTCACACCACAATATAATCTTCATAACATTTCAGTCGTTTAACTCTATTTGAACCTTTAAAATATATAGCAGCAAAAAAAACACACAAAGTGCAGATCATTGTCTTCAAGCACCTTGAAGGCAGTTATGTTTTCAAGGACATAAATGCGAATATGATTTATTTTAAACAGTTTTATTCTTGACGCTGCTGAGTCACATATGGAATTTGGAGATGTATGCAATCCTTATTATATTTTAATTAGATTTCTAAAATAAAGTACGAATACTAACTGCCTCGTTTTCTGAAATATTTCTTGTGAAAATTTTGAGTTTTGGGTTTGGAACATAAGGTTTTCACAGACAGACAGACAGACACGCGCGAATTCAATCAAACGCAAAAAAAAAAACAAACATAGATGACAAAGCGACACGAAAACAATGCAAAAGGCGTTTGAACATTCCTTCATTTAATGTTTTAATTATTTTCTTTCCATTTTTTTCTAAAACAAAAGGGGGTATACAAAGAATTACAGTGTTGACATATGAAAACAAATCGCCAAAGAATCGTGAATAACTGAATCGAATTCAATGAAATTCTATCGGATACTTTCTATAATCAGAGCATCTAAAAAACACCGTATACAATAAACAATAGCCTATAGAAAAACAATGTCTGTTCAAATCGTACTTTAATTGCTGTATAACTAAAGATAAAATGTTTTGCAGAACACAACTAAATACGAAGAACCAAAAATTATTCAGTCGTTTAAACGATAAAAGAATGCATGTACATAACGTAGAACGTAACGTATTGACAAACGCCATTTTGGTTAATACAATATTTCTGACGTAATGTAATAACCGATTTGTCCTGTTATATGAACATTTGAATATAATGTTTTTTGCAAACCCTATTACAACTACTACTTTAAACATAATTTTTGCTATAATGCAATTATTGTCAAATTATTTCCGATTTAAATATAGAAATAAAACTCGAATAAATGCAAGTTATAATGCAGTTTTACTTTCGCAGTTCACCAGTCAAATTCATCTACAACAAGTTATTGCGTTGCCCTAAACACCGTACGGATTGCAACAAAACAAATATCACGTTAAATTTATTTTTCACTTAAAAGGGGTTATTAATACTACTTGGAAATTAAAATTTTATTTTAAAAAATAACAAATGTATTACATTCTCTTTGCTTCATTTTAAAATTATTTTTAATCACTCTAAAAGAAAATAACATTTTGGTGTGGACTGTGATCATACGTAAAACGAACAAATGTTTATTATTAAACTGTAAAAAGTATTTAGTAATTTAAAATCTTCAAACATTTCAGATGATCGTAGAAATAAAGCAAAATGTTAGAACCCTTATTACATTTTCAATGGAAAATTAAAGAGATTAAGTTAGTTGACATGTTAAAAATATTTGTGAAAAATATTTACGTAATTAATATTAAACCAATGAAGATGAATGTGCCGTATTTTTAAGCCTTAGCCTTGCACAACATCACCACTAGGTGGCAAAAAGGAGTAAACGTACCCTTTTTAATTGTCATTGTCAACGATATGGAATTAGGACAATACCTAATAAACAATTTAAGGGGGAAAGAAACTATACACGGAGAAAGAATACTGTAATGATTGAACAGTTACAATTTATTTTAATATGCACCAGACAATCTATTCAAGGAATTATGTAACTAGATTACTTGGCTACAGAGAGTGCATTTATACATTAGAAGCAAATTTTATTAATGCAAACGTGATTTAGAAACAAACGAGGACGCGAAATATTTATTAACAAATCCTTTTTCTATTTAAATCTTTTTTCTTTTTATCCCTAGTTTACACTTTGTATACTGCTGGCATAATTTCTGCGAACACTGATAACAACAGTAAATTTACCTCAACGTTCAGATGTGCCTTACAGCAACGTTTTCTTGGTTAAAAAGATGAATGTATTTCTAATTTGGCGCTGCCTGAGACCGTGTCCAATCACTGGCGTTGCGGCGCGCCGCGCAGGTGAGGCTGCGCTGAACCCATAGGCAGAAACGCTATGGCCAGTCACCAGGCGGGTGATAACGGCAGGAAAATCATCGAGAGCCCCGTTACCATACGTACTGGCGCTGCATCAGGTCCCTCAACTCAGGAAGTGAAAACAGCAGAGTGAAACATATAACTAGTCGCTCCGGCAATGGCGAATCGTCGGTAAGCTACACACGCCTTTTTCTTTTGACAAAACGAATGCGAATGATTAACCCTACGTTATACAGAAACCTAATTGCCTTAACAATGAGAGATATGTTATGAAAAATATATATATCCGACCGTTATGGGTCAGACATCTCAGCATCATGCCATGATGAAAATGTAATTTCACAGTGTCTCATGTTCTTCCGGGTTCATATGTGGTAGTTTTGAATGCAAAAAAAAAAAATCACCGCTTTCTTGGCACGCGTCCAGCAGTGTACATATACATTTTTAAATGTCGTTGTAAGAAAAGCATTATGCAAACGTAAATTTGCACTGCCACCCCCTCCCCCTCCTGATAAACGGTTATGCGCTGTAATGTTGGGTGTTTAAACACGCTCTCCGAAACTCATTTGAAACAGTGAAAAGTTTAACTGTTTGTGTACCACAGCCAGTTGATGGACTCCAATAGTTTTACACGTGTTTCTTACCACAAGCGTGAGAGGGCGTTGTTTATTTCAGAGAGGGGCTGAATTGCACTCTTTTTAAACTTTCAATGCCCTAAGACACAGAGAATAAAAAGATATTGGCAATGTCGTTTGTCTCGTGAAGAGCCTAGTTTAATTTTATTAGTCTAAAAGAATTGTTCCGTCCATGACACATGCTGGAGAACATAATTAATGGATGACGCTCGTGGGATGAGGGTGCACCTTAGATGATTTCGAGAATATATCGAGACATAATGCTGCATATCCTACAACGTTAGGCCCATTTTGGTGTCCAACTGCCACACTAATACTTATCGATATGATGCTGATACAGCTAGAACGGCAAATACACAACAATAACATCAGACAGCTGCAAAATTCATTGCAGATCAACAGGTATTCGTGCAACAACGTGCATTGCAATGGCGTTGTTACACAACAAATACATTTATCGTAAAACTGCTTATTTAAAATTATGTTTGACGTGCATACTGAATTACAAACCATTTAAATTCTAAAGCATCGTTTTTCAACAGACAAAAATAAATATAATAAACTTAATACGGTTATGTAAAATGTATGCAGTTCTTACTTGAGCCTTTTCTCCTTTGCATTACTCCCATAATAGAAATACAATACAACCTCAATGTGTTATTTCTACCGTTTTTTAAATACCAATGTTTGTGCAGAGACCACGACAGATTTTATATTTAGATTCAAACGTATAGGCTGCGTTACATAACCGTGTAGGAGAGGGTTACGTCAGCTATACTGTACTGTCGTACTTAGCCGGCCGTTTATGTTATAAAACGACAAAAAGCCAGTTATCGATGATTCCGGGTAATCGAAATACAAATGCTCAGCACCCGTAATGTTAATTTATTATTAATTTTATTAAATTCTGTGAAGGAGATGCTTGACTTGCGAAATGGCATGATCATCCATTACATTTCCAAGACGAATTACTTGAGCAATGTTAGTGTAAATTAGGATTTGGCTTTCTTACTTCAGTCCGCAGTTTCTCATTCAAAACTACAAAAACGTGACCCTATTTAGGGTCAGTTCAGCTTTTGGGTAATAAGACCGATAAGAACAAGCTCTGTGCCACAACTCTCAAAGCTTTTTTGTCGCTGGCCGTAGTGCTGAATTCAAGCGAGTATATTGATTAGCCCGAGTTTCTTGACTTTATCCACTCACAAATGTAACAACTTCAGGTTAGCCATCTTGTACCTCCCAGTGATTACTTGTTAACAAACACATCGTAAATCCCCGAAACTGATCGGGCTGAACTATTTATATTTAATTTATGTCAAAATGGAATAAGTGATCCGTTTGGAATCAATGCATTTTTTCTTCGTATTCTTTAAGTTTTTCTTCGTAATTCTTAAGTTTTCTATTTTTTGTAAGCTCAGACCGCTTTAATTGCACCAAACATTTAGAAATAAACGCGCTTGAGAACCAAAAACAGACACGAAAAATTTGGTATGTGTATTCGTTTTGTCTCGACTGATAAGACTTGTTTTGAGTTTCTGGATTTACAAAAGTGTTCTCATCTTGCTATCCTGGCGGGGGGGGGGGGGGGGGGGGGGGGGGGGGGGGGGGGGGGGGGGGGGGGGGGGGGGGGGGGGGGG
>JABJVR010005384.1:1423-13383 GCA_025773905.1 Chitala chitala | reverse complement strand
AAGTATACAGAGCGTGTTTATGGGATCACACAAAGTATACAGAGCGTGTTTATGGGATCACACAAAGTATACAGAGCGTGTTTATGGGATCACACAAAGTATACAGAGCATGCCGTGCTCATGGGATCACACAAAGTATACAGAGCATGTTCATGGGATCACACAAAGTATACAGAGCATGTTCATGGGATCACACAAAGTATACAGAGCGTGCTCATGGGATCACACAAAGTATACAGAGCATGCCGTGCTCATGGGATCACACAAAGTATACAGAGCGTGCTCATGGCATCACACAAAGTATACAGAGCGTGCTCATGGGATCACACAAAGTATACAGAGCATGCTCATGGCATCACACAAAGTATACAGAGCGTGTTCATGGGATCAGTGTTACATGCTCTACATAATACAGTGAAATAAGGATGGTTATTTTATTTTAGTACATCGAATTTTTTCCCACCAATCTGTCAACTTTGTATTCTTTTGAAATGTTTACACAAATCATTTTTAGTAAGATAAATATTACAGTAATATTTGGATAATGAAATGGAGACATTTTTCTACAATAAATCCTGTAATAAAGTCAAAATTCAAGTTAAGAATGTTTTACAAAACATGCACAGTCATTTGCTCAAGGGCATACAAATATGATGGGGCATTTTCACATTGCTCAATCGAATTTTATTGTCCTGATTATATGTATATGTAACCGAAGTAATAATGGTTTCCCAGGATTTCACATTCTGTATTAAAAAGGATGTGTCTTGGCAGTCCAGTCTCTCTGGGACAGGCTGTCTAAATTTGACCCAGGCGGCATACAGTAAGAACGGGGTGTGGTTAGAGATGTGGCAGGTACCTACGGGATAAAAAGAGGACTCTTCCCGCCGTCTTGCTTTTTCCCGCTTTGCACATCTAGGTATGTCACCCCTGGTGAACTCGCTATTAACTGTATGCGCTAATCTGAGACTGGTTCATTCTTATTTGTGTATATATATTAATATGAGACTTAGGTATATTTTTATTTGTATTGTGTATGTATATATTAATCTGAGATTTGGTTCATTGTTATTTGTATTGTATATATTAATATGAGACTTTGGTTCATTCTTAATTGTATTGTATGTGTTAATCTGAGTTGTTCTTATTGATTTTATTTTGTGTTAATACGAGACTGGTTTGTCTCGGTGTCCACTGTATATTATGTTGCTCTCTTTCCCGCTTTGCACATCTAGGTTACGATTGTGTGAAATAAAAGTTCAGCACAGATCCAGTATTGGCGACGACTGGCTTCTCTTACAAGGAAACACAACGCGGAGACGGAGACCGTCAGTTACACATAGAGGGTCACTAGATTTAAATTCCCACAGAAAAATCTGTTCCTCTTTTTGATTAATAAACACCATTCTGAAAAATATTTGCTCAATTTAAAAAAAAACAAAAAAATATTTGCTCAAAAAAAAAAACACCCATCACTGACACAGACCCACAGCACTGACTACCGTTTTAAGATAGAAGAAAATACATTTGAGGAAGAGGAAGATGCAGGTTAACAAAAGATCCTGTGCCTGTAAAACTGGCTGGATCATAACTGTACTACACAGGCACTACCCAATGTTGTGGATTTGGCTTGGCCACTGTGCAGATTCATCCCAGCAGCACAAACCTTTAATTCCCTGGATGTCACTTACTAGCTGACACTGCATCCTCAAGGCGTGCCATTCACCTAATTGCATGTGTCTCTCCATGGCATTCTACATTGCCTGGGGCTATGAAGGAGCAAACCAATAAGTAACATATAATGACTGTAGAAATCAGTCCAAGCAAACTTAGCGGTTCTTCTGGGATGCAAAAAGAAATATGTTCTGTATATACACCGGCATCAAAAGAATGTCTAACTTCCGTCAAGTTACAGTAATTTTAGTTACTGGACTGTAAACATTTATGTCCTTAGTAACAATGTAACATCAATATCGGCTGCGCGCGATAATCTGAACGAAGACAGTCTGACAACCGTCAATCCATCCGTCTTCCACACCGATTATCCTACACAGGATCGCGGAGTTTGGCAAACAAGCCAACAAAACCGCTTTGTGCATGGCTAATGTGTTCATTTCAGAAATCTGTCCCGTTTTATGTTTTATTCATCGGCTCTCAGCGATCGTGTGATGGAAACCCGTAGGGAGTAACAGTACGCGTTTTACGGAATACTAAAGCGCATTCTGGGGAGGCAATGGGCTGTTCGCTGCTCCACCTATCAAAACAGCCCAGACCATGAGCATCACGGCTACTTAGTGTAAAAGAAGGTGCAAGCGCACGTCTCCAACAATTGCAGCCCGTTTCCTCAACATCAGGCCACGATGTGGTCCTAATCATTCTGCTCGCTTTAACCACTTAACCTGACCGTGTAAATCAGCCCACTCCCTTTCTCAGCACGAATAACTACTGCCACATGAACGATCGCCGCACCACCATAACTTACGATCACTAAACTGGCGCCGTGGCTTTTAAATAAAATTATATTAGAACTGCATGCCCTTTCTATCACCTACCCATATGAACAAAACAGGGTTATTGTGAAATATCAGAAGCACCGAATAAAACCTCCAAGCGTTTCTACCACGTCAGAATCTAAAAGGGAGTGTGATGTGGACTAAATCCTAGGATCTAGTCAGACCGCAGCGCGTTTCTGCAAACAAACCGAAACTGCTTTTAGTCCTGTATTTACGAGGGGAGAAATGGACGTCAGGATGTCCACGGGCAAAACCCGTGGATGTTCCACTCGGTCAAAACAAGTCAGACCCTTCAGGACATTAAAGTGCTTTACGCTGTTCTGTGTAAAACGTGAGTGTTGTAAAACGTCCCTTACACACTTCCCTTCCAGTACGGTGTGGACACATTCTTCAACAAGTATCTCAGACAAAGGCATGGCGATCGCTGTCGCTTCGCTCTCCAAGGCGCCCGACGCCAGGCGTCCCGTATTCTTCGCGTTTCTCCACTCATTTACTCAGACTGCCATACCAGTTACTAATTACCGGCACCAAGCTGAACCAGATGACAGCCTTGCTTTCGCAATACGCGCTGACAGAAAAGGGCTACTTAATTAAAATAACACCACATCAAAGGGCAGCACGATCCCCCCCCCCCAATCTTAAACTGTCACGAAGAAGCATCCCATTTAGGAACGATCACACACGCAGGGTTTCATTTAAAACACTTGCATTCATATTCATATCCACAGGCTCTCTTCCCACCCCTCCGTAAACCAGGGGCAGAGAAAAGCATTTGCACTGATAAAAATGTGCCCATCAGTGCCCGTGAGCCCGGCGCAGGGCCGACAGCAGCGCAACGCAACGCCAACTTTCAAGTCCGCAGCTGGAGTGTTTACGCCCGTCGGGGGGGGGGGGGACAGGACTCAGCGGCCCGAAAAGCGATGCCACTACTTCGGATCGGGTCCCCCCCCCTTAACATAGTTGCGCGAAAGCCCAGCGTTTCTGGTGACTTTTCTCTTGCCTCCAACCCATTCACACTCTCTCCTTCTCTGGGGAGAGCTCACCCTTAAAAACAAACATTCCTGATAAGCACGGCTGCGTCTGACCTGCGCCATCTTTGAAAATAGTCTTTAGACTAGTCTTGAAAAAAAAAAACCCAGTGAGGAAGGTTGAAGAAAAAAAAAAAAGAAAAGGACCGAAACCAAACTTTAAACTGAATGGGCCGTGAGGGCACTACAAATGTGTGAGGTGTTCGCTTACCTTCGACTCCTCGTAAGCCCGTCCCTGAGATGAGGACTAATAAGACTAAAGTGAAAACTGCATCCATCGTGGGGCGAACTTACTCCAGACTAACGCTAGCTGGCCAGCAGGCTGCCTCCCCGAACATAACTTCTCTGCGCTTCGCTCGAGGAAAAAAGCAAACCTCTGATTGGCTGGCCTCCGCAAACCGCCCCGCCCACTTCGAGTAGGGCGGCCCCCTTTGCTCTGTTTTCTACAACCGCTTGCGAGCACAAAACAGTCAAAGCCGCTGCTGGTTCCTGTGCTTTGATACGTGATCGTTACAAGGTCCCGCCATCCCGTTAAGAAAAAGCAAGACTGGCGTCCACTGTAAAGTTTAAACCTAAGAATTCTCCCAAAAGACACGGTATTAATGTATAGACTGCAATCGTTAGAGTTTGGATCTAACTACTGTCCAAGATACATCGCATTCTTTTTCACGATCCATGCTTCGCACGCAAAATGCAGAATACAGTCATACTGTATGTTGCAGCGTGCTATGCCAGTATTTCGGAGGGTTGACACTTAACAGAAAGTAGTTTTAGAGACCTGGCCATTTTCCAGTTTCTAAAGTGAAACCTGGGTCTTTACGCTCAGACAAAATATATATATTGTTTATTCTACAACAACCGCATTGTTTGAGATGAACAAATAAGACATTAAACAGCAAACGAGGAGATATTTATTAATTGGTTTTTCTTTTTTTTGAGGGGGGTCACTTAGTAAATTGAATAATCATAACGTTGTAAAAGCAGCGTTGAAATACAGAATTAACAGCAATCAAACTTCATCACAGAAGACGGACATTTTACACATTTGAAGACTGTCATATTCTTGGATTCAGCGGAACATAAGACCTCGACGTAGTATCATAATATAATTTATCGGATGAACAAATTATCGGAAAACACAAAAACGTAATTATTTTATTAGTCGACCTGATTACCTAAAAATGCGATCAGATGGTGGGAAAATCAAACAAACGCTGAAGAGTTACATGACACTCTCCCCCCGGAAAACGTATATCACCTTTTCGCTGTGTGGAGATGAATGCAGACGAGACATGTAGAGTCACCTTTTATTTGGTAACTGTAAACTGGACGTTTCAAGAACGATAAAGCTTTATTCCAAACATATGCTTTGTTTTGTTGCTTTTAAAATAATTTCTGAAATGCACTGTAATATCATCTCCCAAAACAAACAACAGCTTTGAATTTCGCACATTTTGGATGAAATCTAAAGGAACTGGTAAAGCACCAAAATGAATGATTCATGAATATGTCCTTACAGTACAAAAAAAGAAATTCTCATTAGTCTTATGATTGATTAAAATACACACTCAGACCAAATAGATACATTGAACAGCTCACGTGTACTCTAACTTTCAAAACAGGAAAATATAATTGTTCACTATGTCAGTTGTAACTAGTTTTGTAATTCACAATAATTTTTAATAATGCTAAAGCAAAAAATTGTCCTATAAAACCAGAGACATTAAACCACTGTAGAATATCACTGAAATAAATCAACATGTAATTTTACCAGATGTGTTTTTAACAAGATCTATTTACAGTAAGTACAGTGCAGTACTATTATTTACAGTTAATGTATTGCTTAATTCCTCACATTCTTCATGATTCATGACCCTGCAAAAGATGAGGTTCCATAATGGACGGATGGATGGATGAATGGATGAATGGATGAATATCCTTTATGAATGTACTTTATTGCATTATCAGGGATAACCCAATAAAGTACAGGGATTATGCAACCACAGACCTCCTTTTATGATCTAGATATTGTTTTAATATGTGGTTAATGCAATATTTATTGTTAAATCAAGAATTCAAAAATTGTAGTCCATGTCTGTATTGTATGTCTAAATTTAGTTGTAACTTAAAGTTGGCATACAGCATTACATTCTACCAAAATTGATGTAAGAAGCCCATATTGTCACTTTACCAAGAAGCTACATTTTAACATCAAATTAACAAGAACACAAATTTGTTGTTGTTTAGACTACTGAATGGGTAAATATAAACAATGCCAGTGGGCCTAAAAGTTATAAATTATTTATGTATCTGGGTACTGTCTGCACTCAGAGTCTAATGCAATATAAATAATGTTCATAGAAGTTTGCAATATATTAATATTATATACAGTATAGACAAAAGTCGCCGAATATTAAACGGTCTCCTTCGAGAAATGAAGGATTCAGTAGTTCTTAGCTGGATACTAATCTCTGCAGTCTAATCTCTTTTATTGGATATCTCCCAGAGCATTCACAAAAGCAAAAAGTCCCCCCCCCCCCACCGCCCCGTTCCCTACTACTACCCATCTTTTGGACAGGGGCAGAGACTGATGATCGGTCATTCTTTGATCTTTTGGGATTAGCGCTCAATTTTTGTACGCAGTGCAGTAAACTTGTCCAAAGAAGGAATCAATGTGGAATGCAGCACTCTTGGTTTTGCAACGCAGTGTTTGTTTGATTGTCATGTGAACAGTGAAACAGACACAACAAACAGGGCAGCCCGGTGGACGCGCGCCAGCGGGGGCTACGGATGACCGCGCGCATTATCTCCCAACCCACTTCTCTTTTGTAGCACATTGTCTGAATCCGCCTCCATCTGGACCTTGGCCGTTGCTGTGGCGAGACAAGGTGGACTTCGGTTGGGGACGGATGTTAGGCTCGTGACAGATCGAATGAAAAGACTTTTCCTCTGAAAGTACTGCAGGTTGCGCCACTTAATTAAAAGCTTTTGCAGACACGAGCAAATAATGCATGCCACAGTCCTTGCCATTACCACTAAATATGTTCATATAGCTAAATTAATTTGTTACTATATGCCTAATAGGTGCCCAGAAAAACAAATTTAAAGGCACATTGCATGAATACATTTATGATTTAATGATTTATAAAACAGAGGGAAAATATAATGGGATTATTATCTACCATCCGAAACGTCCGCATGGGATATAATTTAACTGTTACACACCGAAGACCAGCGGGGACTGTACGTAATATAATGTGTCAATAATGAATGTTCATAAAGATTCCAGGAAAATTGGTGCTGTAGAAATATTGCTTGTTACTAAGTCCTGAAATCCTAATATATCAGCAAAATATGTTTTGCAGACAAATAACTGAGGTCTACTGTATGTGGTAAGAGTTACATCAGAAAGCAAGTAGACTGTGCCATTAGTCTTTCGTGCAGTCGTGTATTTAACCTTCCACTGTTCTCGTTTGTATTTTTCCATGTAGATTTTTTTTTCTTTTACGCAACATGACATTAAAGCCCGTCTAAAACTGTAAATAAGGGCAACTCCCATATGGTCCTGCAGCGATAATCTCCGACACGCAAATTAAGCGCAAAATTCAAATAGTGTATTTTATCGTTGTATATAATCTTACAAGGCCCACTTTTCCAAGGTCCTTTCTCATCAACCGCAACAATGGATGTGACGTAGTCTCTGATGTGCTTTACAGCACAGGTTTATTTATAGCGTTCGATTATTAGAAAATGTCTTCGGAACTTGTCATATCAATTTTATCACCCCCGTAAACATCTTTGCCTTTAACCGACGTCATGCATGTTGGAACCATTGCGAAGACGATCGGTGTATGTTTTCAGATTAATACTCCATTAATAGTCACACCACACATACACAGCATGGAAATTCTACCCCTATCATCCCGGGCCCTGAGCATTAATATAATAATATAAAAATCTATAATCCTTGGCCTGTTGCAAGGCTCCTGAATCATTCCTGGTCAGCCCTTTTTTTTTTTTTTACGAAACAGAAGCTGTATACTGTGTGTGGGAAAACGTTCGCAGGTCTCATTTTGGCGTAATTTCTGGTGCGTTACAAATCGCAGGATTAACTAATAGCTGGAGAATATTTTGCACACGGTCAACAACCTTTAAAAAGCCGTTATGGACAGTAAATTGTTTAACTGCGTCGTATCACTTGTGCTTTGCAACCTATAACGCCGCTTTAGTCATAGAAGAATTTGCGTGCCAACGAATTCCACGCGCGCCTCACGAACTGTTGTGAAAACACATATGGTTTCACATAAAGAACTATATTATTTAACGCTTTCAGACCTTACAGGTGCAACGTAGCCAGCAAACAACGCACAGGCTGTAAATCACAATGAACCCGTTGAATTAAAATGGCAGTGTTAGTAAGGGTAAACAGGGATTTACGGTAAAGGGGGGATATTTTTCATTTTTCTTCAAAAAACGTACAAAAATAGTCCAGTGAGTGATATAACAGGTTTCAGATCAGAAAATACAATTCTGACATTTGTCAGATGGACACGATGATCTCTGCGTTACCCTCACGTACTGAAGACTATTGCTTGTGTTGGTGTACGACGTTTGCCTGTGGATGCAAATGCTGCTTCCGGCTACAGTAAGCGTGTTTTCACAGTTTGTAAGGACACCCTCAAACCAGTCATCCGGGGAGCAGCTTCCTCTGTGCATCAGATCACACAAGGATAAATGATAGGCACAAACAGAACATAGAGGTGTGCCACCCAAAAATCACTTGGTAATGAGAACTGGTGCCAGTAGGAGGAGTAGGGGTGCGACAGACGGTGCTGTGTGTGCATGGAGAAATACCTGCCCAGACAGCTCATAAAGTCCCATTATCACCTGCATAGATAGTTACCTGTTGCCACATCTAGCACAACCAGTGTAATACGCTTCTGGAGACATCTTGTAGAACCACATCATTTAAGCCTATTAAAGTCACTACATGACACTCTTGGCTAGAATAACAAAAGGGCGCAAAAGTCTCAAAGGTTCAAATTCATCCACGTTTCAAGTTTTTGTATCGTGTATTGAGCTGCTTTAAACGGGCACCATCGCATGGCGACAGAAGCAGGGAATGCAGCCGTGATCTTTCAGAATTATTTTCGGTAGCTTGACCTTAATTACTGAGGGAAGGGGGAAAGAGGAAGAGAAAATGAGAACATCTGCTTTAAAGAGCTACATTCAGAGATGAAAAGAACTTCTGTGCGTACAGCACGAGTCGGCATCTCGTGAAAACACCGGCAATCAAGCAGAATGTTCATGGCCTTCCCGAGGTCTGAGGCATCCACCGCCGGGCTCCTCGTGAGACTGAACGAGCGGCCTTCCTCGCCATCTATGACGACTTTATGTTCTCAAAATGCAACAAAGAGCCAACCTTGTCCCTGATGGTCCGTTCCGCTCTTGAGCCCACGGCATGATTGAGCAGACTGCCGCTCTGCTATTTGCTTTGTATTCAGGAGATCTCATCTATGCTGTGAGGGTCTTATTTCAATGTACAGAACCTTATATAAATAGCACAGACAAGGAATGGCATGTTGGGTAAACAATAAAAGACCCAATTGTACACTGAGTTTCATGTCTTACCATAGCAACGTTTTCAATGCATGAAGGATCGTGGCGGCGATGATTGCCTGCACTATGCACGAACCTGGGTTTTACTGAGCTGTGTACTGCACTGACCAATTCACTCGAGCCGTTGCAAGATCTGCAGGACCACATCGCCCTGAACGTCAGCATGCGGCGGAGCTTCAGTCACGTGACACAAACACTGCAGTTGCTCTCACTTTCCTTAACTGCAAACACACTGAACAAAAGGCTATTGGCTGCAATGTGGATCACAGGTGAATTACATCCATGTTCCACACAAGGAGCTGCTGCCTTTAATTAAATTCCAGAAAGATTCTCCCCATGTCTACTTTCTTAATTGTGATTAAAATGCAGAAAGATGAGGTGGGATAAAACATTACATGCTTACGACAACAAAGGCACGTATCGTTAAAAGAAAAAAACCCACATTGCTGTGTTGGCCTCCCTTACCTTAGTTAGAGAGGTTAACTACATTTTCCTCAGCAAACAACATGACAGTATTCGCCCTGGCAGTAGTTGAAATGCAGTACCGCCTGAACTTTGGCTGCAAACAAATACAATTCTCTGCACTTTATTAACTTTCCTTTGCGTCTATCCAATTCGTAACGGCCTCGGCGAGAAAAGTCCGCTTCGCGACGGAAAAATCAATATCTCAAAAAAGTCTGCGGTCAATGAATTATGCACAAGTGGCGAAACACGAGAAGGCCGCCTTCTTGGCGTATCAAAGCGTGCTTCCACAATAACAGCACCACAGAGACATCTCTTTGACACTCGTAATTTTATATTTAAAATATGTATTTTCTCAGCATTTGAAAAATAAAAAAAATGACAAATTCTTGCACTTGTCATAGGTCTCAATGCGATTCGCCGAGGTTTACAGTTATGCATTAAGTGCCCACATATGCATGTTCTACACATTCTGTGGAGAAAGGTGAAAAACACACAAAATACAACTGAAGGCAAGGTGGCGATAAAGAAGTAAAACATTTACGTGATGGCAGGTGGAAGGAGGGTTCAAAGCCGGCATCTGAAGAAAACAGTACCAATACTGTCTTATTTTAACCTGGTGCAGACCATTAACCCAGTAGAGTAGGCAGTGAGAAACGGGTTAAACCGGTTTTGAAAGCCTCGCTCCCCTCGCCACCACTGTTCAGCTGAACACCTTAAGTCGACGCCACCTCCTGGCCGAGTAATACTGACATTAGAGAACAATCTTGGCACAGGGAGGAAAAGCAGATGGATTAAAGTGAAACAGCAAATGTAACAGAGCCTCAAATACATTCTGGAGTAAAACACTTCATAACCGTCGTTATGCGGGAAAAATGACACTTACATTGGCACTTCAATCCTACTCCTTCAGGAAAAGGCAGGGCAGGGTAGGTCAGCCCCATTTAAGACAAAACACAAAACTTACTCAAAACATTAAACTTACTGTATTACATTACATATAAAAAAATTGATGTATACTTTAACTGAATATAGTGTCAAAGTGTATCACGGGTAATACCCATAAGTAATGATTGTCATAACCGTTGCCATGGCTACTGTTCTTCATTAACAGAACACACATTAATTGTCTGTGCAGAGGTATACAATAAATCCCTTTCTTTGCATTTAGCTTACAGATGGTATTGCGTCTGATTGCCCACATCATCATCATCGTCATCCCTTTTTTACGTTTGCAGCTTGAAGCCGATTGGGCCATGGTGGGGAAGCGAAGCAGTCGTGCAGGTGAGAACACCTGTCCTACATCACAGCACCCGTCTGCAAAAAGGCTCTGGACAACTGATCTAAGTGCTACTCTTACACGCTTCACAGACTCAAATCCGATGCCCCATCTTCAGGTGCTCGCCCACGAGTGCGGTGATGAAAGACGGAGGAGTGGACCTTCTGGCATCCATCTCTTCTTTTCCTGGGTCGGGGGTCTTGCCCCCCCCCCCTCCTCCAGCATGTATGACTGTAATTGTGATTGTCAAGAGGTGAAAGGTCATGTGCAGGTCTCATGGTCAAGGTCCAGGGGGGAAGGGCAGGCAAGAATAGGCTAGGCAGCTCTCAGGAGGAGAACAAGACTCAGGAAAGCAGCAAAGACCAGGGTGGAGCTGGTGGGGCACCTGGTGGCTGGCACTGCCCTGCTGAGGGCTGACACCCTCACCTCTGATTTGGCGAAGGCTGACAGGGGCACCCGAGACACCAGTGTTGGGCTGCCGTAGTTGATCAGCGAGTCAATCTTCTCTGCCTCCTTGTTGCATGCCTCGATCTGCAGTGGGACAAAAACACCCGCAAGTGGGCCACAGGGTCAAGGCGGCATGCACCCACTGCAGCCTGCCCCCCTCAAGGGCAGAACGACACTGGACACACCAATGTCACGAAGAGGGAGCGATACTAACGAGCATTGGGCTAGAACCGAAACGAGCCTGCTGTCTTAAACAAGCTGCTCAAACAGTTCTTCAGCAAAGCCAACTGCTCTCGTGGGCAGAGCGACGCATCCCTGCTCGTCAAACACACGCTGACCATCATGCACTGCACTTTAGCCAGCCGCCTCATGCACTTTGTCCTGAGCACAGCTAAATAACAGCTGAACCACGTTACGGCACGAAGGCCGTACACGTGCAAGCGTAAATGTGCCATTAATACCAACAAGTCACTTATCTGGCAACGCTGCTGTAGTGTAAATGAGTAGTTCAAACCAACAGGTCACTTATCTGGCAACGCTGCTGTAGTGTAAATGAGTAGTTCAAACCAACAGGTCACTTATCTGGCAACCCTGCTGTAGTGTAAATGAGTA
>JABJVR010005383.1:0-13602 GCA_025773905.1 Chitala chitala | reverse complement strand
ACTTCTTTGTAATGTTCTCAGGGTTCTTAACATTGTAGCACTTTGAGATTTGACCCAAATGTAAAGTGCATTATAAACAAAATGTATTATTATTATTATTACAGTGGAATAGGAAGAAAATAGTGGAACAGGAGAGGCAGAGTAGAAGAGGAGGAAAACAGTGGAACAGGAGGGACAGGGTAGAAGAGGAGGGGCATAGTGCAACAAGAGGAAATCAGTGGAACAGGAGGGACAGGGTGGAACTGGAGAGGCATAGTGGAAGAGGAGGAAAACAGTGGAACAAAAAGGGGACAGTGGAACAGGAGAGAAACCGAGAACATGTCCATCTTTTTATTTAGACTTTTTTCATTGTCTTTGGATTAAAACAAAAATCCTCTTTCAATATAAAAAAAATTTCAGCTGTTATACTATACAATTAATTTGTATATTATTTATTCCAAGTCTAGGATGCAGATTCATTTATTTAAAAAAATATTTTTTATATATTGAATTGTTGAAAGACCTTAATTGGTAGATGTTACTATATTTATGTAACGGGCTCATATTACACATATACTGCATATTACTAGTGTCTAATTCTTATATGTCCCTTACTGCATTGTAACTGAACTAAGTATTTAAGTCCTCGGGTTCAATTATATGTATGGCCTAACCAAACAGTGCCCATTTAATTTAGGTGAAATTGACAATCTCCGAGTCCTTCTTCTGGTGTGTATCCATGCATGGCAATTATACATCATGTTCTATATGACTGCACCTCTGCAGTACTCTGCTGTTGTGTGGTCCTGCTGTACTTATTCACTAATTATCTATGGCTGGAAAGGTCAGATTTACTGACAGCACAAACATGATGGAAAGTTAATTATAACCTTTTCAGTCTGAAACTTCTAAAATTGAGTTAAGATGTAGACGTTTTAGTTTTTTCTATTCATGAGAGCAATAAGGCACAAATGAAACACACACACACACACACACACACACACACACACACACACACCCTTACATATATACAGATAGTAGCTCAAGCATTCACACAAAACAAAGTATGACTTGAACACCAGTATAGACACATAACTGCAAGTGTGCAAACACCACATACACACACACGCACACACACAGGAATATGGCAAAACATTGGGGAACTTATCCTTGTAAGTTGCTTTGCACAGAGGCGTCTACTAAATAAATAAAACGTAAAATGCAATAAATAAAATGGAATGTGGCTGGATTATAGGACCTTTCAAATAGTCCTTCAGAAGAGTGTAGAGTAAAGACAATAAAGACACGTTTGTGTTTCACATTCTCAAAAATCAGTAATCCCAGTTTTCATGCTCCTAACAAGAGATGGAGCACCTGGCTGTCACCGCTGCTGTATCCCGTACGCGTTGTAAGGCAGTGAACGTGACCGTCTGCGGAGCCTGCATAAGCTCAACACAACTCTGAAACCTGTAGGGAAGATGAGAGTTTCTGCTTTTCATAAATCATTGGGGGCAAATGTTCACAAGCCTTGTTCTCCACACTAGAAACATCCCCACTGACGTGTGTGTAATCTATTCTGCATTGCAAGGGGCATAATGCTCTGATGTAAATGAGCGCCCTCCCAGTCCCTCGGTCCTGTGTGTTTGAAACACCAAAGGACCTTTAATGCTTCATGCATGAGACCAAACCATGCAAAGGCACTATTTTACCAAGGACAGCACAAGCAAAACCTTTCATGCATTTTATACTCGGGGAAACTGTCAATTCAACAGATGAAAAAAGGAAGATGTACACTGTTATATAAAGACTGAATACCTATTCAGGCTCCAAGGTTAAATATCAAGAGATAATTAAATTGGTCAATATTAAAGTTTTAATAATAAGGGCAATAGTGCGTGCAGTTTCTATGGCAACAACTTCCATTCATCTCCAACAAGTTCAACCTTACAAGTTCTTCTCTTCCTATATGCTTTTTCTCTCCCTTTATTCTGATGGGCACTGTGTTGGAAATCAAGGATTTGAGATGAAAGACCCTTGTGGAATACCTTGGCAAGATGTCATGCTTAATTCAACACAGGGGCCTCTCTGGTCAGGGAGACAGCGGCGGAGATGTGTCCAGCTGAGGACGTATCTCCTGTGCTGGACTGAGCAGCTCATCGCCTCATTAATACATGGTGAAGTGTCACACTGCAGTCCCCTGATGTGACTACATCCATCTTGTCCTACTCTCTCAACTGCCCACACTGTCCGTATGACAACTGTGTAATTGCTGACAACCCAGAATGCAGCTCTGACTATAATGAAGCAGCGATGTATTAGATGATTCCATCCAAAACACATACATCTCTGTCTGCAGAAAGGTTACACACCGAAGGAAGTGACGTCTGCTTACGTACCCGCTTCACTGAGGGAGATGTGGGACACCACATGCCTTACATGAGAGATTAGAGTTTCTCCAGACTACAGACCATACTGCACAGTATCTAAACTCCTGAAGTTTTAATTTCCATAACATCTTCATTCAGACTGAGTTGGAGAGTAAGTGCTATGCCATTAACCGATTTTTAAGTAAATATGTAAACATGTCATCTATACCTTGGCCGAAATTTGTACCTGATTACCTAATGGACACCCTGTGGTAGAAGAAGTGGACCTGATCACTCTGGAAGAGATATCTTGTGTTTCTAGCATTTGACAACTCAAAACAGCAGTGCAGGTGATATTATAAAAAATATTAGAGTGTGATGAACTGATGGGGAAGAGATGGGACACAGACAGGGGTATGGCCAGGCAGTCAGGGTGAACACGAGATGGTGTATGTGGTACTCCTCAGCTCTTGTTTGGCACTACATAATGTCAGCAAATTGGGGCCATCAGTGAGCCTTAATACTTTGAGTGGTTTTCTCAAAACGGCCTGTCTGAGAGACAAAAACATAACTATTACCACAGGCCTATCAGCAGATGGAAAATTAAAAATGCTGTTATGTCCTTTAAGATTGATAATTTCCAAAGCAGGCGTGTTTCAAGGCCGAACAAACATGCATGTGCACACACATGCATGCATGAGTGCACACACATGCAAATTAAAACAATTTGGATGTAAAACCACTAACTTTCCCATTGCTAATAATAATTCAGTTGATGCTAGTAATGAAGATTTATGCCAGTGGTGGAATTTAAGGACAAAATGGCTTGTGCCACAGCAATATGGAAATGAAATACATACTTGTAAACTAAATCCAATAGTTATTACAGTTTGATTTTACCAAACACAACTGTTTCGTATTTCCATTATTACTAATTGGACCAATCCGGTAACTGTCTCCGTTAATAGAAGTACATTTATTAGCTAAATTATAATGGTATGTAACAGCCATTAAATGAATTAGGTTGCTTTAATTGATTGGAAAAGCTGTATGCATCATATACCCACATAGATGCCAGAGTGACAGTCTGTTCTTTTCTTTTAACTTTCAACCTTATCAGAAGGGAATTAGGCTCAGACCTAACAACTGAGTCTGTGATCCAACTGTAGGGATTAGATCTGACATAACTGGTGTTATGAACAGGACTGAATCTCAAGTCCACCTTTCACACAGTTCAGTTAGATCCCACACATTTCATATTGAAATGTACCTTGTAAGGACTTTTATTGTGATGGCTTGAAACTCATCATTAGATGGGCATTTAGGAAGTGCCTGGTGCACAGGTGAGCAACCACTTGGAGGATAAAATTCTCATGTCTTACACGTGAGCTGATGATTCTACATGCACAATGCTGTCAAGTTAAATCAAGTCAAAGTCAATTTATATAACATGTAACCAAGGTTACCGGTACAACAAGACACAAAGCAGCAGCGAGTATAACAGTCAAATCACATTGTTAAATCTAGAAGTAATATACAAACATTAAAAACATGTGTGACAATCCTCTACTGCGTGTTGAAAGTCAGAGTGAGCAGGTAGGTCTTGAGTTTTGTTTGAAACTAAACAAGCTCAGAGATGGTGCGAAGTTCAAAAGGTAGTGAATCCCATAATTTAAGTGCTGCATCTAATAAGAGCTGTCACCCCAGTGTTTACATGTGGGTCTGAGGACCTAGAGGATCTGCTGAGAATGTGGGGGTGCAGAATAGGGCTGATGTGCAGGTATCAGACCCACAGCATTCTGGACCAGTTGGGGGGCATGTTTGTTTGATAGTCACATATAAAGCATTGCAATAGTCAAGTCTACGGGTGATGAAAGCAGGACAACCTTTTCTAGGTCACTGTGACATAAGAAAGCCTTGATCTTAGTCAAGACGTGTAGATGAAAGACACTAGACTTAATGACAGAATTAACCTGTTTGTCAAATCAAATCAAAGGCATAAGTAAAAACACTCACTGTTCTGTTTCTCTGCAAGTTAACTGAAAACATGTTAACCACCAAGACATGCATTACAATAGATCACAATAGGCAGAATCAACTATCTAGGGAATATTGTTTATGGCCAAGTATGTTTGTCATACACAAGGAATTTCTCCTCTGCATTTAACCCCTCCCCCTGGGGGGAGCAGTGAGCAGCCATACATGGTGCCTGGGGAGCTAGCGCTGAGTGTCTAGCTCAAGGACACACCTGGCTGGGCTGGGAGTGTGAACTAGGGACCAGGAGACGTCTGCCTCTCAGGCTAATGCTCTACCTGCTCGCTGATCTACATCATTTGAAGAGTGGGGTGAGACTTGCAGATCAATTCCCAGCCAAGGAATTTTGCTCCTCTGTATTTACGGATAAGAAACAGAAGCTGTTATACGATTTCCCAGCATGACCACTGGCCAGCGTCAGCAGAGATCTGTCAAAAGCAGCTGTTGAAGATAACTTTTAGCACCTCACAAATTAGTGGTCTGTGCCTTGACTGTAATGCTAGGAGAACGTTTTAAACTCACTTTCAGCCAAAGGAACTGGGCCCAGAGGCTCACTCACACTTGGCTTCACTGCAATGTTTCTCAACCTCATGAAAATGAAAGAGACGGGATGCAGAACAGCATCTGCCACTGAAGCAAAACCACATGTTCAGGTGATGGGCACATTGTATGTGGTGCAGTTTAAGAGGAAAACTCAATTTTGCAGACTTTCTGTAGACTGTATCACAACACTGGCAGACCATAAAGGCTGGAATGACAAGCAGTTTTTAAACTCCTATAGAAACATTCTGTGCTCCGACATGAATGAGAGACACCTGCCACAGCCACAATCACTGGGCATCTACAGGAACACAAGTACGGGAGACACGCTAGGGTATGGTGTACACAGATACTAACGGAGCCATTCTGTACTTTATAAATAACTTCGTTTTTCAAAATTATTATGATAAAATTCATGCCAAGGATTAACTCCACAATCAATATAATTTTCTACAAAAAAATCTGATGAAACATTCAGAAAGGCAGTAAAATAATGAATCTTTGTGTAGAACTAGTTAAGTAGTCGTCACAATCTCTGCACATCATGATGACATTGCAGTTGTTGTGCCCGTACAGGCCACCCAGCCAACGCTAGGACAGGAGAGGCTAACACTGGAATCGTATTCATGTTGTAGGTCGGAGATTCGTACCCACGCTGAAATGCACATGCTCATTCACACCATAACTGTTTGATCCATCATTTTAACATTCTTTCCTTTGAGCTGTCCAGTCTTTCTGGACATGAATTTGTCATTTGTAGAACAACTAGTTTTTATTGCAATCGCAAGTTCAAATGTTCATCAGATTTCACTTTTATTAAATTTTAAGTATGACACAGACTAGTTGTCTTTGATCTCATTAATGTATGCATTTATTCTCCCATTTGATCTTATATCTTTATATGGGCATCACTGCCTGATAGGTAAGGGGAATAAAGAGGAGCTTTTAAAGACCTAATCACATGATCTTCTCTAACTGACCTACAGGTGAAACTTTCATGTACTTTAGTACAGACAGAATGCACTGCACAGTTACCCGTGAGCGGCCTGGTGCCTCAATGGGTAGTACATCAGGCTGGAATGCAGAAGTCTCCTGGTTTGAATCCCAGCCCAGCCAAGACAGGTGCTCAAGGATACACTGGGTGGCATTTCACAATGTAAGTCGCTTTGGATAAAAGCATCTGCCAAATGAATAACAATAACTACCCATCCACTGACAGCGGGCTCCAGATGTGCCCTTTCATATGTTCCAGAAAGAAGGTTGAAGATCACCTTGACCCTAAATTACACCAACATGTTTAAGGATGGTTTGATTTAAGTATGGAAAGGTGTTTGGATGTTATGGTCACACAGCAGCTGCTCCCCAACCTCCCTGAAAATCCAGTCAGCATCAGCTATAATATAAATGAGAAGAATCTATCACAGCACAGCATCTTCATGCGAACACAATGACTGAAGGGTTTGGAAAGACATAAAATTTACACCTCTCACTGATATCAAGAGGAAAAAAAAATTTACAAAGGAGCATAATCCTATGTCCAACAAAGGAGAACAATGTAAAATGATAAATAGCATCACTCAGGACGTTTGGATGACCTTGGATAACCATAGGTGGACTTACCTGAGGGGGGGGCAAACCACCTGCCCCTGGGGGGCACACAGGCAACATGACAGTCCTCTGTGGGGTACTACACTGACAGGGTGGAGATGGGTTGGCCATGGACCAGTTCCCATTGGTAAAGATGTCTGACACAGTGGGGTCCACAGGTGGGGTGAACCAGTCTGAGCCATTAGAATAACAGGGTAGCTTCCTGGAAGCAGAAAAGTGCAAAAACATTCAGAACTACAAATTAATATGAGCATTTCATTTGCAAGGGCTGCTGTTTTAGAAACAGCTATAGAGTACTTCAAAGAGAGGTGTGGCTATCCCTGCCCCTGCGCTCTTTACCTGATTATGCATATGAAACACTAGTATTAACTAGCCAATGAACAGAGGCCAGGGAGCCTAAAATGCCACACCCACTGCCGGAGAACTGTGTTATAAATGAAATTAAAAAACACTATTCCATACAACACGTTTAAAGAAGTAGTCCAGAACCTTCATCACCACCAAGTCCAGACTAAGAAAGATCTTCCTTTCAGCATCTACGGTCTGTTGTTGTTCTGACAAAAGCATTTAAGCTGTGTGTTCAGACAAGCCTTACAGTGTGTGAGATCTTCGCTGTCGTTAGTGAGGCCTTTCCTCACATTTAAAACAGCATACAGAACACCACTGATAAATCCTGTAGAATAATGCAGGCTTTTCACAGTCTCTTTCCAGTCCTCTCAGCTAGTACGTTAAAAATCACATTTTTCATGCTGAGAGACGGGCCTTCTTGGTCTGTGTGAGCAGAACAGCCACTGGTTGGCTGGAGGTGAGGTGTTACCTGTGTTCCTGCTGGGGATGAGGTGGAGCTCACCTGTGTTCCTGCAGTTCTGCACCGTTCATGCAGTTTGTAGAGAAGGCAGATGAGGGCAGCACACTTACGGTAAGGGACTGTTAGTCATGCAGCGTGTCCCAAAGCCAGGGCTCTTCACCAAGGAGTGGAACACTCGGGTCACCTCCGCATTCTCAGGTGCGTCGTTGCTGCAATGACATGCCCATTAAGAACAGAACATCTGAGCAGCATGGAGTCCAAGACCAGGGACAGATCTGTTAATTACAGGTTAAAACGGACTAAAATCCTGTCCCAGGAGAGTATTACATTGTCAGAAAACTTGCAGAAGCATGTTCTCTCTTAGTGTTCCAGGTTACACATTACTCATGTAGCAAAGCCTGACTCACAGGCAATGGGAGCCTTCCTAAAAATGTCAACATAGATACATTTGAAAAGCAAGAGCTTCACTGCAGTCCATAATGAGTATCTACAAGGCGGACGCTTTGATGGCCATCGTCACATTTCAGCTCTGGACACTTTGTGACAGGCTTTGTTCAGTGTTGTTAATAAAGGCCACCACCCTGGGTGTAGCCACCTTCATAACACAATGGTTAGGAAAGGAAACAATTCCAAACACTACCGTTAACAACGTGCCCTCCTGAGTGCGATTTCCCAGCCAGAAGGGCAGCGCCATGTGAAACCTCTGCTGTACACCAATGCTCTGCAAATACATTCAGCTCTGCATAGTCAATGAATGTCATCCATACGCTCAGACTGACTGCAGATTGGGGCATCGTCAGCTCAACAAAATCTCTCTGACATTTTCTATGCCCATCTGCAGCAGTCAGGGCGCTGGTACAAAGTGCACAAGGAAGTGGATGTCATGTGACCTGGTTCAAAGCTCCTAGTGTCCATCATGCTATATGTACATCTTTCTCCTTTTCATCTCCTCATTACACACACACACACACACACACACACACACACACACACACACACGCACAGGTTAGTTCTGCATTACTCCATGTTCTTGTGAATAAAGCAGCTGCGCACCATGTTGAGGTGTGAGATATCCCAGTGTAGGGTCAGGTACGAGGAACATAGCTGAGTCCGGTATAGACAGGGCTGAGTCCGGTATAGACAGGGCTGAGTCCGGTATAGACAGGGCTGTATACCACACAGCAGGCAGAGACACGTTTTACTCAACTTGCTAAAACTCATATTGTTTACCATAGTTTAACTTCTGATGACTCTTCAGCCCTGTTTTCTTCCTCTGTGTGCTTTAAAGATTTAAAAGGCAGCATAAAAAATAAAAACGCATGACTCACCTATAGTGTACTGCAGTGTTTAAAATATTGAGCAGAGGCATAGAGCTGAAAAATTGGCAGAAAAACAGAGAAAGGAACAGACAGCCAAAACGACAGAATCCTCAAAACGTGTTACACAACGTGTCAATACAAGTACACCAATCAGGACTCATCGCCGACATCAGAGGGCAACGCATCCTCAAGGCCGGTGGTGCAAACGCTATCTACATAACCTAAGTACACTTATGTCTGCTTATGGAAACAGAACACAAAAGGGCTAATTATTATTTACTGCATTCTCTATGATTACAGCAAACTGTCTTTGTATGGAATGGCAGCCTAATGCTTATTTCGGCTTTACTCTGGCAGGACACAATCAAATCTATTTTCAGCTTATTGATCTGACATAGGACAGCCAGCCTGCATTACAAAGTTTTCTGGAGAAAGATATGGACAAAATACATCTACAAAATACTACTAGCTATTTAAGTGTTATTGTCAAAATGTATTGTGGGAAAGGCGTTTGATGGAGTGGAGAAAACATGATTCATACATGACCCATTCATCAGAGGATACAACTACATTTGTCATCAAAAAGTGACATTGTGTCTCCACATGTAAGCTTTGACCCCTGGTTAAATGTCCTTTCTGTCCCGAGAAGAACTTGGGTGTCGGCACCCTGACCTATGGGTGTCGGTACCCTGACCTTTGTTTCCTGTAAGGCAGACTTTGACCAGCATGTCATGTTAAATGCTTTCTACTGAACACCAGTAAATAAAAACATTAAGTACCTGGTACACACTGGCCATCAAGCCTAAATCAACAGAGCACTGAAAATGCTAAATGTTTTTCCATTAATGCAGTGGTAACAAACTAGGAAAAAAATGGATGGAAGTTTTCTCACATCAAAAAATACTTTTTTTAAGCGAAACACCTAAAAAGTACAGATGACACATAAGATGGATGTATGTATGTATGTATGTCTGTCTGTCTGTCTGTTTGTCTGTCTGTCCGTCCGTCCGTCCGTCCGTCCGTCCGTCCATCCATCCATCCATTCATTCTCTATACTGCTGTATCCAGTTCAGGGTCGCAGGAAGCCTGGAGCAGGAGGCACAGGGTGCAGGGCAGGGGACACCCTGGGCAGGGCACCAACCCACCACAGGACACATAAGACAGTGGCACGATAAACACATGGGCATAAAAAGACATATAAACTAATGTCCCTGTCACAGACCCTTAGAAAAATGTTAAGTGCTGCTCACAAAGTGCCATTGTTACACTCGTGCCGCAGCGTTACACTCGTGCCACTGTGTTACACTCTTGCCCATACGTTACACTCGTGCCCATACATTACACTCGTGCCGCTGTGTTACACTCGTGTCACTGTGTTACACTCATGCCCATACGTTACACTCGTGCCGCAGCGTTACACTCGTGCCACTGTGTTACACTCTTGCCCATACGTTACACTCGTGCCGCAGCGTTACACTCGTGCCCATACGTTACACTCGTGCCCATACGTTACACTCATGCCGCTGTGTTACACTCGTGCCGCAGCGTTACACTCGTGCCCATACGTTACACTCGTGCCGCAGCGTTACACTCGTGCCCATATGTTACACTCGTGCCGCTGTGTTACACTCGTGCCGCAGCGTTACACTCGTGCCCATACGTTACACTCGTGCCGCTGTGTTACACTCGTGCCGTCCCATTACACTAGTGATGCTATGTTACACTCTTGCCCCTGCATTACACTTGTGCCCCTGTGTTACACTCGTGCCTTCGCGTCACACTTGTGCTGTTGTGTTACACTCGTGCCACCTCATTACACTTGTGTTGTTGCATTGTGCCTTTTCCTGGAGCTCTGAGGTCTAGTACCCTGGAATAGGTAAGTTCTCCTGTTAAACATCCATCACGTTATGTACACATGAACACACCTGAGGAGCTGAGGGTACACATGCTGTACTCTGAAAGGCAGACACAGGTACACTAATGGCTGGTACAAACAGCAGGTGCGTTACATCCGTACTACTTGTGTCGTGTTGTGGAAGACATGGATGGGTCATGTGCCCACAGAGCCCACTGCCTACCTGATGAAGGTATTCTGTGGTGAGCCATAGATCCAGGGGTGGAGCTCCAGACTCGGGTATTCCGTGAATGGAGGCACGATGAGGGAGAAGATGAGAGACAAGCACACAAAAATGGCAGGAAGCACCACCTGGTGACACAGGTAGAGCAGAGTATGGTGCTGAGTGAAGGTGAGACAGAAAACACAGGGTACACACTGCACCTACTGGTGATACAGGTAACACAGAGTACACACTGCACCTCCTGGTACCACAGGTAACACAGGGTACACACTGCACCTCCTGGTGACACAGGTAACACAGAGTACACACTGAACCTCCTGGTACCACAGGTAACACAGAGTACACACTGCACCACCTGGTGACACAGGTAACAGAGAGTACACACTGCACCTCCTGGTGACACAGGTAACACAGGGTACAAACTGCACCACCTGGTGTCAGAGGTACCGCAGGGTGCTGAGTGTTGATAAAGTCAATTTATATCTCCATGTTTCTCCATTTTTACAAATTCAGTATTGGCAGTTTTTTACATTGAAGTGTATAGTAAACGCACAGATAAGAAGTTTGTTTGTTGAGCCACATTTCTGCAAACAATTTAAATGTGTTTTCCAGGTGTCAGGAGCTCTTGAGCATTCACTGTGGTTCTAAGTGTATTGAGGTGGATCTCTGCGGACCTGTCAAGACCTTTACAAAAACACATTCTCCACAGTGTCCTCACAGCCAACAAACATCTCATGGTACAATGTGGGTACGAATGCTGCATTTGATATGCAAGCAAACTCCATAAAGCAAGGAAAACTGAAAATTTATACTGCAGAAGTACAGCAGCATTTCATTTCCAAACTTTTTATTCATTTTCTGGCAGGAGTTTTTATTTGTTTCCAAGGTGATAAATCAGAAAATATCTTCACAGCGACCCTGGAGGATGGCAGTGTTGGTGAGTTGTGGCGAAGGGCAACCTTGGGGTTACTACCTCCCAAAAACAATGAGCACATATTGTTAGTGTGTGACATTGTGTCTTCATGTAATCTCCCATGTGTGGTGTTGAAGCCTGTTACTCAGCTCACAACAGCGGATTCTGTAAACTGGGCCAGATCTACGACAGAATAACCACGTGGATTTGTTTGTACACCTTAGACAAAATCACAGAAAGTTCTGTCTGAAAAATGTTTCAAACGAACACTGCAGCAAACAGCCCACGAACGAGGCAGACCCAAGGTCGGGTGTTCCCTGACCAAAACTCTTCAAAACCATGAAGACTTTGACTGAAGAGTAAATACAAAATTGTATGGAGATATGTGGACACTGGTATCAGAGGAAGAGGAGGAAGCTCACAGTGTTTCAGCAGAAGAGCACCTGTGTTTAAACTCAGATATGGAAATGTTAATCATGATGTGTTATATCAGTGCCTCTAATGTACATTTTGGTCACATTTCGTTGAAATGAAATTCCTACTAGGCTCGGTGTAGAAACAGGAGACATGCTGTCAGTTAGCCACACCTGCTCCATCTGGACTACATCTTCATCATGACTGATTGTGATGTGTCTTTTCTATTATCTGAACTCTGCAGCATTTAAACATTTTAGATTTTTTTTTTTAGTCCATCCAGGTTTTTAGTAATTCTAAAATTAATGTTTTTTTTAATTCAGAAAAAAAAAAAATTAAATTAAATAAAGTTAAACAATATCCACAGTAGGTGTGAAACTGTGTTAAATGGAAGTGAAAGGAATACGTTTAAGGTTTCAGGAGACACCCATCTAAGTTCACTGATATTGTAATTCTTTAGAATTTGCGAGTCATTTACACAAAATTGAGGGGAAACATGTAAACAAAGTGAAATATTTATCCAGTGTGATACATATGAGCAATTAATTTACGTTTCTAAATGTAAATTGTAGCTACATAAATTAATTTTAAATTTGAAAATTATATGCATATGGGTATAAAAATAAATTAGTATTAAGAAATTATGAGCAATGAATAGAGTTGCTGAACTTGGGGGGCACATGGGGGGGCTGAATTGCCCTCTAGAGTGGCAAAACGTGCCATTGGGTGGCCTGATTCCACCACTGAGTGCCTTATCTCGTGTTGTAATGTTCCCATATAACACTGACTGACTTTTAAATGTTTCTGGAGAACATTTTATGAATAATGCTTGCAGATTTTGACATATACTTGTGAAATTCTTTTGCTGTTTATCTCAGGAATTTCAGATTGATCACAGCCTGTCTCTCAAACAGCACTGAAGCCTGAAGCTAAAATAATGTCTAATGTGGTCATGCATCTGAGGCTAAATGTAACATTATATTTCTCTTCTGTTAAAATAAAAAGAAGAACGATGAATGAGATGTTTAAAATGAAAGGCTCAGATTGTAAAGCTTATCATCTTGAATGTGATTCATGTATGATTTCGTGTCATGTACTGAGAAAAAGGTGTGTGTGTGTGTGTGTGTGTGTGTGTGTGCGCGTGAGTGTAAAACCCAGAGTGAAAACTGGAGGAGCTGATAAAATGCCTGAGAGTCCAGGGAGCTGAGTCAGCTGGAGCAAATAAATAATGCAGGGCAGCAGTGCCATGGAGTGAGGAGGGTTCAGAGCACAGTGTTCCTCATGGAAGAAAAGAGAGACACATGATCAGCATTGAAACAGGACCCATGTGATCAGCAGAGAGACAGGAGCCACATTATCGGCAAAGAGACAGGAGCCACATGATCAGCAGAGAGACAGGACCCGTGTGATCAGCAGAGAAACAGGACCCGTGTGATCAGCAGAGAGACAGGAGCCACATGATCGGTAGAGAGACAGGACCCGTGTGATCAGCAGAGAAACAGGACCTGTGTGATCAGCAGAGAGACAGGAGCCACGTGATCGG
>JABJVR010005382.1:0-13602 GCA_025773905.1 Chitala chitala | reverse complement strand
GCAAGAGATGATTTTTGTAGCAGTGAAACAGAGAACTGAATATGATAAAGTGCACATAAATGAAGGACTTTTTGGGTTCCCTTCTGTTGTACATGGGTGTTTTTTTGTGTTCAGCTGACTGCACAGTGAAATTAATAAAGAAATTATATGATCCAAAACAACATGGTCTAGTTTCTAATAGGGGAGCACGTGTTTTTGTGTGTGCCTGTGTTTGTGTGTGTGTGTGTGTGTGTGTGTGTGTGTGTGTGTGTGTGTGTGTGTGTGCAGGGTTGGGTTTTTCCATTTTCCACTCAAAATAATGTAAATTTTTGAATAAGGTGTGACAGTGAGAGCCCAGCAGAGTGATGTTTGACATTGTGGGGCTCGCTGCTCTGTTTCCCATGGTAGCCGTTCTGACATCACACAGCCTGTGTGTACAGAAATAACTACAGAAAGGAAGTGCAGCTCAACACGTGCGACAGGTTATGTTTGTGAAGCAGAGAAGCGAATATGATAAAGTGCACATAAACTAAGGAGTGTTTGTTGCCTTCAGATGACTGCACAGTGAAATTTACAAAGAAATTATGTGATCTAAAATTTCCTTCTGGCAAATCTTAGGCTATAATAAGCCACATAGTCTTTTCTAATAGGGGAGCTTGTGTGTGTGTGTGTGTGTGTGTGTGTGTGTGTGTGTGTGTGTGTGTGTGTGTGTGTGTGTGTGTGTGTGTCTTTATGTTTGTGCTTATGTGCAGGGCTGGGTTTTTCCATTTTTCACACGGATGTACATGGTCATTCTACAAATAGTCAGCATTTAGTCTAAGCAACCTGAACAAATTACAAAGCTTTGCACACAGTCAAACAGATCAACAAAGAGAAAGTAGCTCCTCAGTCAATTCTGCCAGTGGGGAAAAACACACAACCACGGTCTTGCTGTTGCTGCACTTGCTAAAGAAGAAGTTGGCAAGACCCACAGCTGCTGTAGTGATCATGTTCTTACTGTTTTATCATATCTGTTTGCACAACCTCTCAAATTCACCACCCCAAGACATTTCTGGAGCTCTAAGGGCCTGTGCCTAGTGTGTGAGCTGCCTAATACACCTCACCTGGAGTCTGACACACAGCACATGGTGATTACTTTGACTGTCACACTCACATGGCATGTCTGTCCCTCCTCCATGCTGGGGCCTCTCTGGCTCCACCACAGCACCACAGCTCAGGGGAATGTGGAGATCTTCACCTCCCAGCTCTCAGGATTCAGGTCACACTTATTCCTTACCAAACACCAGCCCTGCTGTCCTTCTCAGCCAGAACAGCCTTTGCTTTCTTCCCCATATTTGTTCATCCACAGCTCAGAGTGGCTATTTTGTACCTGCCCAATGTTAACAATCCTTCAGTTTTTATTGCTGCATTTCAGCAGGTAATACTCATGGAGAGCACAGCAGTATTTACCAAGCAGGAACCAGTGCACAGTTTTCACACATGAAGACACTCATAGAGCTCACATCATCCCTGTTATAATGTGCCTGGTACTGTGATGAAATCATGCTGGAGGAAATCATGCTGTAGGATCATGCTGTAGGATCACACACACATCAGACACACACTGGCAAACACAATACAACATTTTACCAATTCAACTGAATAACTTCAAACAATCCTTATATAAAAGATAACACAAACCTTTTTTAACCGGCAATAGTTTCTCTGTTCCCAGGACAGCACAGATTCTGACCAGACAGGGGTCTAAACAGGGACAGTGTGGAGTGTAACTGTTCAGACATCCTCTGGTTCCCGTGAGAATTTTCTTAGTAAATGACAAACTGTTTCATTCACTGTCCTTCATGAATGCAAAATCACAACATTCCTACTTTTCATGGCAACGGCCCTCTCTATAGGACACCTATCATTTCTTAATTATGATGACACAGACACAACCTGTCCCCCATATAGGAGGAGGCCTCAGATACAACCTGTCCCCTATAGAGGAGGAGGCCTCAAACACAACCTGTCCCCTATAGAGGAGGAGGCCTCACACACAACCTGTCCCCTATAGAGGAGGAGGCCTCAGACACAACCTGTCCCCTATAGAGGAGGAGGCCTCAGACTCCACCTGTCCCCTATTTTTCATGCTGCTCTTGCATTAGTCTAAGGAAGATTAAGACAACTTCACATATCCACCATCTCAGAAACTCTTCATGACTCTCTTGAGATGAGATAGGGACCAAGAGCCAGGACACTGCCTTTAACAAGGTTACTTAGCTAACAGTAGTTGTATATGATATGATAACGTACTTCTTTATACATCTGAAAGCATAACTGATGAATGAGGCTGATCTGCATACATTAATTTCTTTTTGTCAGTGAAGTACTTTTCTGCTGTGGTGGGTTGGCGCCCCGCCCTGGGTGTCCCCTGCCCTGTGCCCTATGTGCTCTGGGATGGGCTCTAGGACCCGTGACCCTCACCAGGAATAAGCGGTTAAGATAATGGATGGATGGATGAATGGATGGATGGAAGTACTTTCCTGTTTCACAATGACATTATACCCATAAACTGGCAGTTATACGCATTGTAAAAACTTGTTCATATGAAAGACATTAGAAGGGTATGGAGTTTCACAGATATCTACAGGGGATGTGACATGTACGGCTTTCTTTACATAGTAATAAACAGGATAAAACCTTATTTCCTCACTTGGCCGTATATGGTCATGTGATCAGGCAGTGTCAGTGGGACTGTGGTTTGGGGCTGCTTGTTGCTTGTCTATCTAATGATGTGCTCAAGATCAGAACATGAAACGTCTCCTTCTGTGCTGGTGTTGTGCTGCTCATAAGGACAAACATATCTGATTACAGTACACACACTCATAATCATACATAACTATACTGCTGCTGCATACTGATAATCATACATAACTATACTGCTGTTGCATACTGATAAATTTAAATAATGTTAAATAATTAAATAAAACAAACTCATTGAACGTGTCAGAGATGAAATACAGAGATCAGAGGAGAGCTAAAATAGCTTGTCTGTGAGAGGATGACTTTACATATCAGACAGTGAAACTCAGATGAGTGGTGAGAGTGTTATGATGTAGCTTTGTGTTTATGGCACATTAATGGGGTGATTAAACTGCAGTGAATGTAATAATTACTCATATCTTTGTTGTATGTTATACACACACACACACACACACATATTGGTCATACCTGATTGCTCTGGGGTATGAAGAGGAACATTAAAATAAAACCATGTACTGAACTCAGCAGCTGTGGCAAAAATTCATAAAAATTATTTCACACAAAACTAAAAAGGAGAAATTCAGGAGAAGCAAAAAGCAAAAACCATCAAATGAAAGCAGGAAATTTAAACAGCAAAGATAACCAAAAAAACACAAATTGGGACAACAGGAATGTTTGGCTGAGCAAAGCAGAGCAGGGAGGTTCAACACAGCAGAGAGTCGCTGAGTTAACCCCCTGAAGTCAGAGGGTGTTTTGGGGCTGTGGACAAGTTTTGACATACCCTGATATTTGTGCTTTTTTCAGTTGCTTTTAAAGTGTTTATAATCTTCCACAGATGCAGTCTGAGGAACCAACACACTGTCAGGCTTTTTCTGTCTACATAAATAACCTTGTTACTTTTTTAGTTTTTATTTTGGTTCAGTCACTCTGGGAAAACGGAATTAACGTTTGTAACTTCTGCTTCTGAACACATGTAGAGAAGGGGTTAAAACAGGCACCGCCTAATTTTACCAGGAAGTCATGTGTGATATTCAAAAAAAAATGTATCCTCTGGAATGGACTAATATCATGAACACATAACTGCTTCTACTCTATTGCCTCGGTCTTTAAACGGAGAGAGGTAAAACATTTTAAATATTTAAGTGTTAAAATTCCTTTTTAATTGTCTGTGTGCTGCATCATGATATGGCACAACACAGAGGGTAAGAAGGCAGAGTCAGGTCTATTTACAGAGACTTATCAAAAAAAGTCAATGTAATAAAAAGTTCACAATAGTACCAGTGAACTGAACAGGAAAGCTGGGGCAGAAACAGGCACAGCACTAAACAGAAACTCCAGGAATCAAAGTAGGTGTAGCGAAACAAGGCAGCAGACAAAAACTAACAGAGCACCAAATATGAATGGTGAGCCAGAGGTGTGGTGGTCAGCACTGTCACCGCGCACCTCCGGGCCCGGGGTTTGACTCCCGCCTTGGGTCTGTGTGCGTGGAGTTTGCATGTTCTCCCTGTGCTTGGTGGGTTCTCTCCGGGTTCTCCGGTTTCCTCCCACAGTCCAAAAATATGCAGGTTAGGTTGGTTGGCATCTCTAATTTGCTCTGTAGGGTGTGCTTGGGTGTGTGTGAATTTTTTATTCTTTAACAGGCCTGACTGCCTCCTCTGGTGTTGTTTTAACTATTGTGAATAAAAATGTAAATTTGTTGAGCTTTTTCTTGGAAAACCTGCTTCACACCTGCCATATCAAGTATCATTCATTCCTCATAGATGCCATGCACAGCCCTTCAGCACCCCCTACTGGCCACTCGGTTCATATGGTGAAGACACGGCGTAGGTCTGAACACACTCATCAAGACATTAGCAGTCACTATTGTTCACCTCAAAAACAGATTCTACTGGCAAGTCCAACCTATTATGGTATTTATAATGCAGCACTCAATTTACTTTTATAATTTTTTTCACATGGCACTAATTCAGATTTGTACCATTAAGTTGATATTAACACTTACTTTATGAAGCTACAGTTCACGTTTCCTCTCTTCTTGTCAGTCAACATAAGGACAAAGTTAATGGCCACATTATTAGGTTCATGTGTTCAACTGTTTGTAAACGCTAAAAATATTCAATCAGCTAATCGCATGGCAGCTGCTCAATGCATTTAGGCACCTAGACATGGTCAAAATGATCTACTGAAGTTTAAACCGAGCATCAGAATGGGGAAGAAAGTTGATTTAAGAGACTATGAATGTGACATGTTTGTTGGTGCTTGATGAATTGGTCTGAGTATTTCCAGAACCGTTGATCTCCTGGGATTTTCACACACAACCAACTCTAGGGCTTACAGTGTAAGAGCCGTATGTGTTTAACTTCTTGTCCAGTAGGTGGCACTGCTTAGGTCTTCTATAGTTGTGCCCTATTGGGTAATGCAGGCCTGTTGGTAATGGGGAAACACAGTTTTTGACCATAATACAGGGTAGTATGCCAAGAGGTAACTGTGGAAACTTTGGAAATTGTTGTATGACATTTTTGGAACGCGTGTATTTTACATGCTTGGAACAATGTGAGCGACAAGAAGTTGATTTTAAAGAAATGTTTAACCTTGGAAGGAAATAAAAGAAATGTTTGTATCATTACCAGCATAGACTTTGTTTGTATGCATTAAAACTGGTTCACTCCTGTTATCAACGTCAATGGCTGCTGGAAAGGCCGTAACACAGAGAATGGTCTGAAAAAAAGAAACAATCCAGTGAGTGGCAGTTCTCTGGGCAAAAATGCCATGTTGATACCAGAGGTTAGAGAACGACCAGACTGGTTCCAGCTAAAAGAAAGGCAACAGTAAGTCAAATAACTACTCGCTACAACTGAGGTATGCGGAGGAGCATCTCTATATGCACATGTCAAACCTTGAAGCAGATAGGCTACTGCAGCACAACATCACACCAGGTACCACTCCTGTCAGGTTAGAACAGGAAACTGTGGTTACAATTCACATGGACTCATCACAACTGGACAGTAGAAGATTGGAAAAATGTTACCTGGTCTGATGAGTCTCGATTTCTGCTGTGACATTCAGATGGTAGGGTCAAAATTTGGCATAAATTACATCCTGCCTTGTATCAATGGTTCACACTGGAGATATTACAGCATAACTATCCCACAGCATGTGGGATAGTTTCTCGGCAAACGCTGGGCCCCTTAGTACCAACTGAGCATCGTTTAAACGCCACAGCCCACCTGAGTACTGCTGCTGACCGTGTCCATCCCTTCATGACCACAGTGTACCCATCTTCTGATGGCTACTTCCAGCAGGAAAACATGCCATGTCACAAAGCTCAAATCATCTCAAACTCGTTTCATGAACTTGACAATGAGTTCACTGCACTTAAATGGCCTCCACAGTCACCAGATCTTAGTCCAATAGAGCACCTTTGGGATGTGGTGGGACAACGTTTGGATTATGGATGTGTAGCCAACAAATCTGCAGCAAATGTGTCATATTATGATGTTAATATGGACCAAAATCTCTAAGGAATGTTTCCATTACTTTGTTGAATCAAAGAATTAAGGCAGTTCTGAAGGTAAAGGGGTCCAACCCAGCACTAGCAAAGTGTATCTAACAAAGTGGCTGGTGAGTGTGTTTTAAGCATTATAATGACCAAAGGCAGGAGCAGTAAGATTCTAATTTGTTTACCTTTAAGGAATCCATATTTCTCAACATTATTATACTGCAGTTCTTTGATGGTCTGGTGGCTGAATGGGTAGAACATCAGGCTGGGAAGTAGATGTCTCTTGATTCTCTGGTTCAAATCCCTTTGTGTCCTTAAATAGAGCTCTCAGTACTAATCTCTCTGTGTACCCTGTGGCTGCTCACTGCTCCCCCCAGGGGCAGGGGTTAAATGCAGAGGACAAATTCTTTGTATGTGACAAACATACTTGGCCATAAACATCCTCAACATAACCACTATTGATTATGATTTATTGCATTTTAAATTATCTTTCAACCTCATCATACATCACTGTTCAACTACAGAACCGCTTCAGCAGCTCAGAGCTTCACTGCAATGTTTCACAGTAATACTGTTCCTGTCTGCACCTCTAAAATGACCCCTGATGATAGTGTGAAAGTCTGTATCATTTCACATACTCCACTGATTTGCGTGTTACATTAAAGTTCATCTAGGTGTATTCAGTTTGTTCTTGTTATATTTATATAGCGCCCTTCACAGTGTTGTCCCTCTAAGTCAGGGGTTCTCAGTTGCAGTCCTAGAAGACCCCAGTGGGTGCAGCTTTTTCTTCTAACCAATTCATTCATCTTAATTTGATCACTTTCTTAATTACGTATCAGTTACACTGTTTCTTCTCTGTGTTCTTCCTGATCATTTGCATCTGTCTGTGCTTCATTATTTTAATTTATTTTCAGAATGTAAGAAATGAAAGTAAAACTAAAAAAGAAAGAAAAATAAAAAAAGAAAGCAGACAGTTAAAAGTGAGTTTTTTCTGCTTTGAGATCTGTAACAGAAAATATAACTCACACATTACTGTCCCTCTAACTGCAGGAACTGTGCGGATAATTCGATAATCCAAACCAGTAATCATTAATTGTATTCATATTGTAATAATTAATAATCAACAGAAACAGGTGTCAGTGACAAAAAAACTTTTAATTGTGTTAGGGATTATTAACAAGTAATGGATTAAAGAATCCAAAACATACCATAACTTGTTAAAAAGCAACAACAGGAAGTATTTATACGGTTTTAGAAAATGATAATTCTTTTTGAGAGTTTCTGGATGGACAGAAAAAAATCAGTAAGGTTGCACTTTTTTTTATCCAAAGTTCCGTTTTATTATTTTATTCCAATACTTACGTACAAGTGAGGTACAAAGCAAGCAAAAAGGTAAGTGAAGGAAAAGATATTAAAGGTTTTTTTATATCTAGTGCCACAATGGCAGCATTTTGATATTAAGGTTTAATTGAGATTTCAAGTTTTCTATACAAGGCACTTAAATGTCAAGTTTCAAGTTCAGGGTAACGGACACACAAAGGCAATGGCTGATATTAATTGCAGAAGGGTTTGTTTGACAGCGGACAGACAATACAAAGGGCTTCGGTACTAATAAGGGACCAGTTCAACACAAAAACTCATTCTAAACGCTGAACATCTAGCAAAGGACAGAGGAAAAGGGAGGGTTTAAGTAGACAGGAGAAGGTAACATGACACAAGTGAATTTAGAATTAGTCAAGAAACCTCAAGTGAAAAGGAATGTGAACTTGTGGGGAAGAAGGAAGAAACAGCAGGTGGGCCACTGCAGGACCTGGATGTGACATCAAGCACATGTTTATTACAGCTTATTGTGTGTGCATGTGTGTGTATGTAGCCTCAAAAAAGGCATTCTCTTACTAATGATGTAGAGCCAGATTTAACTTAAGAAGAACCATATTGCATTAGGTGTCCAGTGGTTATTAGGAGTTCAGTAGTCCTTGCACTTTGAGGGACAAGGGTTCGAGTCTTGCTTCCTTCTTCCTGTGCTTCATGGGTTACCTCCATGTACTCCAGTTTCCTTCTGTAGTCCAAAGATGAGCATTGTGGGCTGATTTGTGCTTCTAAATTGCTGATTGTGTGTGTGCATACGAGTGTGTGATTGTGCCCTGCGGTGGGTTCATGCCCCACCTGGAATGTCCCCACCTTCTGCTCTAAGCTACCTGGGAAAGCCTCTAGACCCCTATGACCCTTTAAAGGACAATGGACAGATTATTCAAGAGGAGGGAATTGAGCCTCAGACCTGGAGGTGCTAACCACCACACCACCCTGCCAACAAGTGAGTTAATATATATGAATGGAATATATAAAATGTATGTTTGTAATAATCAGAAGTATTAGCTTTAAACTAAATGTTCTAAGCCATGACATATTACCTCCAGAAGGTTTCTTTACAGAAAAAATATTGACTCATTCATAAATATACAACTGCATATATGGAAAATTGCAAACAAATTTTATTAAAATATGACTTTGTACAAAAATTGATTTTGTGTACATTGAAGACAGACACTGTCTCATATACAGGTTTACAAAATGAACGAAGTCAAGGAGCTTAATACATTTCTAAAAGCCACAAGTATTACTAACTGTAAATAGACCTTGTATTTTACTTGCAGATTATACCTCTTAGGACACAAACATTTTGCCTCATGCCATTCATTTTCGATTTCTTTTCTTGTATCTTGGTCTTCTTATAGTCTGTTGAAACGAAGAAATATATTCATATTGCAGCACTGAAGTTCGGTTAAAGTGAGATTATTGTGTTTTAAAATGTAGAAGTTGATTGCACTGACAGCCAAGTGAAGAGGTAAAGTTTATAGCTTCATGAAGTAAATGTAAATGGCATCAGTGATACTATTAACTTAATGGGACATGGCTCAATTAGTATCGTATAAATACTTAATATTTAAATTAAAAGTAATTTGACTGCTTCCTTGTAAATACCGTAATGGCTTGGACTGATCAGCAGCATCTGTCTTTGAGGTGGACTGTGATGACAGCTGATACCATGATGACCAGACCTACAGACAAAACCCATGTCTTCACCATAAACACTAAGTCACCAGTTCTGTAGACGCCACCTGCAGAGAAGGAACACTTTACTTATTACAGCGTGATGGCTTGGTAGGTAGTGTTGTACCCTCACACTGGTCAGTGTCACAGGTCTGACTCTCCCTGTGCATCTGTTACTTTATGTCAGCTGCTCCGTTTCCTCCCACAGTCCCAATACACACGTAGGTCAGGTGGACTGGAAACTCTCCACTGTGTACCCTGACATAGTCACCTGGAATAGACTCCAGACCACTAGTGATAAGGATAATGATAACGTTTTGAAGATAAATTTATATACTACAAACAAAAGAGTAGGCTTTTACATAACAGCTCAAGGATAATGTGGCAAGACTTTGGTTCAATACAACATCTGAAGGTTTGGATGGATGCTGTGCTATGGAGCACACGGTCCTCAGAGGTAGATCCATACAGTGAACCTGTCAGTCAACATACTTTCACAGATGCTTAATAGGATTGATAACTGACAAACATGGTGGCCAGGATAGTACATTGAAATAACTCGTGATCCTCAGACCATTCCTGCAACAGGGCAAGAGGCATCATCCAGCTGGAACCAACCTGTATCATCAGGGAGGAGAGGCCACATGACAGGATTGATTATTTTCTCCAGGATGGAGAAGCAACTTACAGCATTACAGGTGTGGTCCAAAGAGATGAGCGTTCACAACGATTTTCAGAAAAACATTCCCCATACAGTGGAACCTTGGATTGCGAGCATAACTCGTTCCGCGACAGTGCTCGTAATCCAAAACGCTGGTATTTCAAAGCGAATTTTCCTATATGGAAATCATGTAAAGTCAGATGATCCGTTCCACACACCCAAAAATATTAATATAAAATAATTTTTTATGGTATTGTAGTGGTGGTGGCTAGCCATAACACTTACACAGAAGAGCGATTGCCAAACTATTGAATGTGTCCTGACAAGGACAGTTGGGCAGATCGCAAAGTAACACGCTTACACCAGGCATTTGGCTCTATTATGCACCTTCCCATCAACCCCTGTAATTTAGTTGTGTTCCACCCTGAGTGTGTCTGGGCGGATGAGTGTAGACCCTTTGCCCCAAATCTGCAATATATGAGTGCAGGGTTGTTCTCTTGTGGTCTTTATAATTGTCAGGAAATGGTTAATAACAATTTAAAGGTTGCACTTCCATGTATGACCACGGCTGCTACAATATGATATAAAAAACTTATACTTGATATGCAAATGCTCATTTTGCAAGACATTTGTCATAAACCAAGTTAAACTTTATTAAAAAATTTGCTTGCCTTGCAAAGCACTCATAATCCAAGTTACTTGTAATCCAAGGTTCCACTGTACCTCTACACTATCACTGCCTTCCTGTTTCAACTGAACCACCATGCTGGGGTGATGCCTTGTGACCATCCTCCTTTGTAACTTTCATAAACCATCCACTCCACTTGAAGTCTGAGTCATCAGAAATGGTGATCTTCTTCCAATCTTCATTGGTCCAAGTGCCTCAGTTCAAAGGCAGAAACGCAGTGTAATTTTCAATGTGTGCCCACAAGTATGGGTACCACAGATGAAAATCTAGTCAGAAGACCCATACAGAGCAGGATATGGTGGACACTGTTCTTACACACAGCCTTATATATGCCTTCATTAACATCCTTGGTCAGTTGCTGCTCTGTGGTCTGTCAGGATAGCTGACAGTGTCCATCATTGACCCCCTTTCTGCAAATCTTTCCCATGTTTATCCATTCTTGTAAAACTACAACTATGACACTACATGGACAGCTCACAGTGTCCACAGTTTCTGTTATGCTCCCTCCCTTCGGTAGCCATAATTCATACCTTTTCCTAATTCTGTTAGGTCAGGTCCTTCCCCCACGATGACTCAGACTTCCTTCTGGTCTGTGAGCCCCTGTCCTTTGGTACCATCCTTCACAAGTGTGTGATTTGATTGTTGACAATAATTACACTACCTCTACTGGGGGTTGATCATAATGTTTAAAACGAAGTGTATGTTACACATATTAATCACCTAAAATCTTCATATTCAGAAATACTAATAATTAGACAATTCTCTGCTTACCTTGTTGAACTTGCACTGTCAGGTTGTACCTGGCTCTCTCATATTCTTCTCCTTTACTATTCATTATTATGGCACTGTAGGTGCCGCTGTCTGTCTCATCCAGGTTCTTAATGAGCAGAGTAAGGCTGGTGGACTGAAACTCAGCCCTCTCTTGGTAATTTCCATAAAATTGTAATTCTTTATTTCCTTTTGTGTATTTCATTATCTTTGTATTGTTGACTTTCCATGTAAGTTTTTGAAAGTCCAGACCATGAAGTCCCTCCACTGTGAGATTTACAGTCTCTCCTTTTAACACGGTCAGGTTACCAGGGCTGGAGTCTGAAGAAAGTTATACATTTTCTGTTTTGTCACTGTTCTACTACATCATTCCCTTGTGAGATTTTATTTTACACCCCAGTGTAAACATCTGCATTCATGGCACAAAATTTGAACAAATGGTGAATTTTGCTGGTCTGCAATACAGACCTTTTTATGTAAGTAATCTGCATATTTTTTATGTATTTTTTCTTACCTGTGATTGTTTTGAAACTGGTCAAGAAAAGGTTTGGCAACCCTGAGTGAAATTAGCCGCATCCCAGTATTAACTACAGTTGTGCTCAAAAGTTTGCATAACCTTGGAGAATAGATAATGTGTGTACTGTTTTTAAAGAAAACATGAGTGAGCAGGCAAAACCTTTCTCTTATTTCTAATAGGATTCATATTCAGCTATAGGCCATAACAGAACAGCACAATCATAAAACAAAACGTGGCAACAAGTAAACAAATTAAATGGCCCCTGTTCAAAAGTCTGTATACCCTTAGTTCTTAATCCTGTGTTTTGCCCCCTTTAGCATCAATGACAGCCTGCAGTCTTTTGTAATAGTTATTTGTGAGGCCAGGTGGTAAAGCTGCCCATTCGTCTTAGCAAAACGCCTCCAGGTCATGCAAAGCCTTTGGTCGTGTTGCATGGTCATTACATTTGAGATTGGCCCAGAGTGGCTCGATGATATTAAGGTCGGGAGACAGCGATGGCCACTCCAGAACCTTCACATTTTTCTACTGTAACTTCTGGAGGGTCAACTTGGTTGTGCTTAGGGTCATTGTCATGCTGGAAAGTCCAAGAGCGTCCCATGAGCATCTCTTGTGCAGAAGAACGCAAAGTATACTGTGATAACATGCTGCATTCATCCTGTCATCAGTTTTCACAAAATTCCCCATGCCTTTACAGCTCATACCCCCCCCAAACCATCAGTGAGCCCCCACCATGCTTCACAGTAGGGATGGCATTCTTGTCACTACAGGCCTTGTTGACCCCTCTCCAAACATATTGCTTATGGTTGTGACCATAAAGCTCTATTTTGTTCTCATCACTCCAGATTACAGTGTGCCAGAAGCTGTGAGGCGTGTCACGGTGCTGTCGGCCATATTGTAACCTGGCTTTCTGTGGCATTGGTGCAGTAAAGGTGCCTTTTTGGCTACTCGACCATGCAGCCCATTTTTGTTCAAGTATCGTCATATTGTGCTTCTTGAAACAACCACACTGTCTTTTTCCAGAGCAGCCTGTATCTCTCCTAAGGTTTCCTGTGGGTTACCTGTGGGTTTTTCCTTGTATCCCAAACAATTCATCTGGCAGTTGTGGTTGCTTTCTTTCTTGGTCTACCTGAACTTTGCTTTGTATCAAGGGATCCCTGAGTTTTCCAATTGTTAATAAGTAATTGAACAGCACTGACTGGCATATTCAAGGCTTTGGATATGTTTTTACATCCTTTTCTATCTTTATAAAGTTCGACTACCTTGTTACACAGGTGTTTTGACAGTTCTTTTCTGCTCCCCATGGCTCAGTATCTAGCTTGCTCAGTGCATCCACATGAGAACAAACAACATCAATGACAATTTATACATAGACACTAATTGCAATATAAAAAGCCACTGATGTGGGAAATTAACCTTTATTGACATTTAAAATTTTATTGACATATGTACACAGGCCAGACATTCTGGAGAATAAAAACAGTTTTTTGGCATGATTAGTCTTATTTTCAATATCATTGATGTTTCATGATTTCTGCCAGTGTGCAAACTTTTGAGCTCAACTGTGTGTCATAAACATTATAGTCTCTGTGCTTATGAGAACAGTGTTACAGCCAGCCTACTCTCCTGTTACTCAGTACCAGACACACAAACACAGCTCTCTGTAGCTCTTCCTGTCTCTGTGCTTATGAGAACAGTGT
>JABJVR010005380.1:0-13607 GCA_025773905.1 Chitala chitala | reverse complement strand
TGGGGTGTGTTTTTTTTTTTTTTTTGTTTTTTTTTTCTTAAAAATATTTTTTGGGGGTTTAAAAAATTTTTTTTTTTTTTTTTTTTTTTTTTTTTTTTTTTTTTTTTCCTGCATATTTTAAGTAAGGTTAAGATTTATTTCCCCCTGGTCAATTCGAGCAAGTCATACACGCGTTCATTACTTCTCGACTCAATTACTGTAATTCTTTATGCTGTGGACTGGATCAGTTATCTCTGAAACGATTGCAGCTAGTTCAGAACGCAGCTGCTCGTCTACTAACAGGTACTAGATGAAACGACCATATCACACCTCTTTTGGCCTCGCTTCACTGGCTTCCAATCAGTCACAGGATTAATTTTAAGATTTTATTGATTGTTTTTAAATGTTTACATGGTCTGGCCCCTCCATACTTGACCGAACTTTTGTATCCGTGTTCCAACCAGAACAATGAGGTCCACAAATCAGCCGCTTTTAAATGTGCCGCGAACACGTCTGAAAACCAGAGGTGACAGGGCTTTTGCTGCAGCTTTTGCTGCTCCCAAATTGTGGAACAGTCTACAGTTACAGATTCGAACCACACAGTGTCTTGATACTTTTAAATCTTCACGTAAAACTCATCTTTTTGAACTGGCTTTTAATTCCTGTTGAGCTGCGTTTTGTACTCTGTTTAGTCTTGTATTTGTTACTAATTTTGTTTTTATTTATTTTACTTTTATTTTTTTATTTATTTATTATAAATGACATTTTAAGTGCATGTTTGTCTTCTGTTTGTTTATCTGTTTTAAGATTTGTTTTAAGCTTGTAAAGCACTTTGGGCACCATTGGCTGTTGTATATATTATAATATTCAAGGTCAAATTTATTTATATAGCACATTTACGTTTATAGTGTGTTTTCATGTTTCATATGAAGTCTCATAAACAAAACATTGTACAGGAATTTCTAGCAAAGACATTTTTCTTTACCTGACCTAGAAGTCTTTCTGGCTATCAACACACTAACAAATCTAAGCGTACCTGCTGAAGGCATGGAAATCGTGTCATTTGCTCCAATTTATGTCTCTGAAATACAGTGTGTAAACACCATGGTGACAAACCAGCGGCAGCAGCGGTAGAATGTGAAGGTTTCGTAGCGATATTGTTGGTGTCTTGGCAGTTACGTTTAGTTACATCTCCACGCGGCCACTTTTGTTTGTGCCTCTAATTGCGGCGCGTCCCTTATCGGTGAGCCGGGGAAGGTGACATTTGGCTGTCTGCTCTGTGGCATTTGTGAACACAAAACTGTGACATTCGGCTTGGTGTCAACCCTGTCTACACAACCTGAAATTGATTTCCCTGAGTGGGGGGAGGTAGGGGGGTTGCTTGTATTTCAAAGAGAAGGAGAAAGGTTGGCTTGGCATAAATTTTCCTTTGGTGGTGCTTCTGCGGTGCTAACTTCACCTGTCCTGTGTGAGATGCTGCTTTTCTCAAGCTCCTCTCACAGACCCACTGCGTCAGATCCGTGCCTCAGGGCGAGTTGTCAGCTCATGTTCACTTTATTGACAAATCCCTGTCATACAGCCCCAAATGACTTTGAAATGTATTATAGATGCTAGGATCTTTTAATTATTTACTTTTTTTTTATTTTGACCAAACAAAGTTTAAAAAAAAAAAAAACTTGTGGTCAAGCAAGAAACATGATAGTACTTTGCCTGCAAAGTAGGTCTCCAAATTTTAGAAAACTTTTTACCAACAATGGTTATTGGCCAACAATTAACTGATTATTCAACAAGCCTAGTCATGCATATGACTCATTTAAAAAATCTATTCAAAGCCAACATTTTCATTTAGTTGCTGTAACAAGCAACAATTTAGTTGATGCTACTTTTAACACTAACAGCTTGAAGGGAAAAAATTGTTTTTCTTCATCCTGAACAAATCTATTTACCATCACACCAGCAGTGGAGAATACCCGCTTTGAAAGCACTAGTGTCTCGGGTATGCACAAATATTGTCTTGCCAAGTTTATGTCTAATCAGAATCTCAACCTGTTTATTTTCCACTGCTGTAGTGGATACACATTCAGAAGAAATTGCTCAAATAATTATCCACCGCACTTTACATGTAATCTGCCAGAGACCAGTATTTTGCTCCCAGCAGAAAAAGCCGTGGCACTTTTTTTTTTTTTTTTTGTCATATTTGTTTTCCTGGTCATCAGCCAACCGATGTCCGCTTCACTGTCCACAACAGCCCTCGTTTTTTTTGTTAACATTTAATGAAGTTTCACTATTCTAATGAGGAAGGGGTTAGCTGTGCTTTAACTGTCAAAGCTTGTGGATGTTTATTTCTGAAATAACAGTGCATCAAAGCATGAGCGGTGTTGTGAATTGTCTGAGAAGTGCTAATGGATGGTTGAGTATCCGACGAATCTGTCTCAAGGTGTTCAGCCTGGAGTGTCTTCCCTTTGTGGTATGAAGTGCCTCCAGTCCCGTTGATGAGAGATGGTAAGTCTGCTGGCTTTGAACTCTAACAAGATGAGAGGCCGGCTCTGTCCCTGGTAGCTCTGCTCTTTGACTCACATGCCCCCCTCCCCCCACTGCTTCTCCCACAGGACTCACTTTAATTTCCCTCCCCAGTGGGATGGCATTTTTCCCGCAACATTCGAGCATTAAGGGCAAAGCTGATAAAGTGCTTCGTGCCAAGGGGGTCCTCTGTCTCACGCAGGGCCTAGTGTAGTTTCACTAGGCACCATTGCAATACTGATTCTATAGTGTTTAGTCATGTTTTATGCAGCCTTGTCCCTGCTGCTCAAAGTGACAAAGCATTCAAGGCATAAGGCATATTTTAAGCTTCCTGAGCTTTGCAGATCCGTTTGCTCTGCAGGCGTATTGATCTGCAGCTTAACGATGTGAATTAATATTGTGACTTAAGCTTTATTTGATCTGAGCTGGACAGGGAGCTATAGACAAGTATGCCAGGGATGCAGAATAAGTCATGTCTTGATGGCCCTTCATCTTCTTAGGTTATCCGCTTGGGTTTTTCCATAGATAAGTCAGGTTAATCAGGTTAAAATAAATATTACTTTGTCATTAAATCCATGTAATCCTTCGTAACTAAATGACTAACTCCAGCTGTGTGTTTTTGTACAATGTACTGGTACAGTACTACTTATCCAAGGTAATAAACATTTGCTTATGGTATGAATCAGAATGCATGCATCAAGTTTAATGTTGTAGCCTCTGTTTTATATTGCTTTACTTAGTTTATAAGTACTTGCTCTCGTTTGTGCTTGTATTTCTTGAATAGATCTTTTTCAGCTGAAACAATAATAAAAAATGTTCTAAATTTGATTATGAATGACTTTTGTTCATAACTCACAAAGTCTAAATTAACAGTTTGGGGAAAATGTCTGGGTTGCTATGGAAACACTATTCCATAGTCTGATCCGTATCCATGGACACCAGATGCATTTGAATAATAATTTGGAACACCAGCAGCCCTTCTCTGAAGAAAGAAAATGGAAGAAGCATTCAATATAACTGTCACATATACTTTCTGAAAGTGTCTTTGACTTGTCATAAGTGTTAATCTTTGACAAGCCTTTAATATTATGAATAATAATGCTTTTCTAAGTTATTTTCCTGCTCAAAAAAATTTAATTTAAGTAAAAAAATCAAGATTGATCAAAAAGAAAGTAAAATAAGAAATTCACATAATGTAAATTTAAACTCAGCACAATTTTGGGGATCAGTATCATAATTTTAATATTATAAAAATTGTCATTAATTTCAGTTTATAACAACATTCAGATGCAACGATTTTTTAGTTTTTTAGGTCTGCTGGGGTGAAAAATACAATTGTTCATAAGACTAAACAAAAAGCTTTTTCTAAAGCTTGACTTATTTATTTTTTTTAGGAGTTGAGTTTTGCAGAACATTGTGTGCTGCTTATTTCTTAAATGTGAGATGTTTTAATCACTATATGTTGTTCTGGATTCAGATTGGTTCTTGTGCTTTCGTGCAGTTTTGCTGGCTAATAACTGGCCTTGGTTTGCTCTCACCTTGAGATTTCAGAGGAGGAAAACCAGAAGGACGGTAGCAGTTGGTTGTATTGGGAATTTGGCTGTACACAAAATGGTGCTGCCCTAAACCAGAAACAGATCTGCTGTTCTCTTTCATATATCCTCCTACTCTCTTATTCTGCATCTTGTCACAGTTGGATCAGAAATACTTTTAGCTTAAAAATTCATTTGCATATTATATGGGAACAGAAAGTTGAATAAGGATACATCCGTATGCCAGTCGGTAACAGATATAGTGTTAACGTAGATGGTAGTATGTTGTATTTGTTTTTTCAATTTGCCTTTGCAGTTCTTTACTCTTCAAAACAAACTTTACTCCTTGAAAGGTTTTGTTGCAGGAGATTTGCGTAAACCCAAAGCTGAAGACATGTCACAGGGATCACCAGTCAGTGTGGATATCGCCTGTGTGGAAGCTGCTGTGATGTTGCCTCAGATCTCAAACAGTGCTGGCAGCTGTTTGGTCCCCGCTATGACGTAACCGAGCAGATCGCAGGTGGCTACATGAACCCAATTAAGACCAAAGCAAACAGCGGCTCGTTATTATTAACCGTGGGAGGAGGGAGGCGGTCATAATAAACCTTATTATGACCGTCTCCCTCCTCCTAGTAGTCGGCGCTCGCAGCCATGACAGCCGAAACGCAATGTTACGATGGAGCGTGTTAGCAGAAAAGAGCTCAGTGTTTCAGTTCACCAGCTCAAGTTTTGGCCAAAGGTTTTCTTCATACTTGCAATTGTGACGAGTGTGGTTAAAACTACTAGAAAACAAATTATCCAAAACTACGTAAACTGTAGTAAACAAACATGTGAACACAGAATACAGGTATAGTCCAGTGAAAAAGGTTTATATAGAAGTGCTTAAAGTGAGAAATTGTGAAATAAAAAATACAGTACACAGGGCAAACACAAGGCAAAACCAATGTGAAGACAAAGCAGACCAGATGGTTTGGTGCAGTCCAATGACACAGATTGATACAGTCTTACTGATAAGGAAGGGAGGAAGTAGTACGGGTTTGTTTGGTACCAGTTGGGAAGTGAATGAATCCAATTGTAACGGTTCTGGGGATCAAGAACAGTTTGTTATAGTGTAAAGAAATGCTGAAGACTTTCACAAAGATATGAATTTACAATATGTTTTACAGAAAACATGCTCAGTGGTTGTAACGCAAGAGATATGAAATTATTCGTTCTCTCTTCTTTACCTTAAATTATTTTCTAACTCTCCCACTGGTTACGTACACCTGTTTAAATAGGATTCTCAGCTAAAGGGACAAGCCATACTAGCCTGTGCCATACAATTTTCTTGAAATTAACTACCATTATCTGAGAGCACCTTCAAGCTATTGGAGGAATACATTGCAGAGCCTGGCTTAGGAATTCCTCCCCTGTTATCTGTAGCTGCTGGTAATTTATTTGCGATGTCACACAATTACATTCTGTTCCATTTGATTGACTGTGCTGAGATTTCGGTCTGTTTATCTAGTCCTGACATAGAAACGGCAAGCCTAGTTTGTTTGCTGCTTAGTTAGACAGAACTTTTCTTTCCACGGTGGATTTTTTCAGAAAAGTGCACAGAACGTCCCTCAAGCACATCCCTGTTACTCACACTTTGGTTTTGCTTCACAGCTGCTCATGTCTTGCTGCTGTCTTGTGGCAGGCAGGAGCTCTGATGTCTTCATTTCAGGACCACCATTCCCTTGCAGATTGCCTCCATTAAACCTTTGAACAGATTACTTCAGCCTAGAATAAGTGGAGTTGACGAATGGTAAATGGTATTGACCCTGTACTTTCTATCGTTCAAGTCAGTGTCAGGTTTGCATGGTTCACAGATGACCTCTGTGACCTCTGTTCTCTCTGATATGCAACCCAAACCCCAGAGCTGGCCCTGGGCTGTATAGGCCAATGCTAGGGGCCCTGTTCATCAATAGGGTGCCAGTGGCTGAAGAGCACGCAAACATGTGGGGCAGGGGACGGGCACATGTAATTGCGCCTAGGGCACAAAGTGACCAGGGACCATTACTATAAACCCATATACAGTGTGTGGTCCCTCCCACCCCCCAAATCTGCCTCCCCTTGTTTATAGCAGTCTTCATTTTACTCATCTCTGGCTTTGCTTTGCTTGATTGGTGGTGCATCTGATTTTTTTTTTTATACAGACGTTGGATTTTGGACATCTTGGTTATTTTGCACTTATTATTTTAATAAATCTTAAACTTTGTACCTGCTTACTTGCATTGTACTGGAATTATCAAGGAGCACGTTTGGTGTTTTCTTAAGAGACAGACCTGTGTATTTTATGACTTTAGCAGTAATTCCTGCTTGACTTCTTACTAATTAACATTTCTTTTTTTTTTCTAGTATGAATTCAAAGTGAAGAACATCAAGAAGAAGAAAGTTAACATCTCTGTGTCTGTGGACGGGGTTAGGGTGGCACTTAGGAAAAAGAAAAAGGTGAGGTATTGTGTTCATAAATGTATTCATTCATTCTGCCTCTAATTCTCCCACACTAGTTGATGAAAGACACTTTGTAACGTGTATTACCTTCATGTGCAACTTACTGGAATGAGTTTGATTTGTTCAAAATCGATTTTGAAGTTTCAACAGAGGGAAGGTCAGTGCATTTTTAAGGTCATTGAAGTTTATAACTGTGTGTGTGTGTGTGTGTGTATATATATATTTATTTATTTTTACTTTACTGTAAAATTTGATGTTTTTCAGCATGATCATGCTTTAAGTGTAGTCATACATTCGCTCCTCAGAATGAATGATTTTATCACATCTGTCCTTTGTCTTATAAAAACATAGCCTGGTAAAAGCTGTTACAAAAGCAGAGAGAAATGGCAGTGCTAATTATAGAAGAGGGGGTAGATGGGTCACGTCATCGCCTGCCGTGGGCTGTCACTGCCCCGTGACGTGCTCTTTTTCCACACGCTCCCTGTGATGCAACGCCTTCTCCGTGCGTTTGCGTCCAAACCTTGATTGATCAAAGCAGAAGAGCCACACAGGGCTTGGCCGACAGCCAGAGGGAGGCTCTAATTATCGGCTGTCGGAGCTTGTAGCAAGCACAAAAAAAAAATAAAAAATTTCAAGCGTGCTGTGTGGCAGATCTGGAGCTGGGAACAGCACATGTGAGCTGGAGTCTAATGCTGTTTACAAAATTCCTCAGTCATTTTAACAAGAATTAATTCCAGGGTTTAATTGTTTTAAATGCTGTTGTTACACCTCCCCCTTCGTTTTAGGACAGTATATTCCATTAGACCTAATGTGTAAATGTCAGGGCTCATGCATAATCCCGGTCTGCCTTTGTTGAAATGCTTCCTTGGAAAGTTGTGTTGAACAATGCCTACAGGAAGTCACGGTTTGGCTAGAAAAGGATGTTTTAGGGCCTCAGCCCTAACAGCGTCAGTGTTGGCCAGCAAAAACGGTTTGAGACAAATAGGTTACATTTACACCACCTTCTGTTTTTGCCTGTTGGTGTCTTTGCATTGAACATCGGCGAGCTAAATGGATTTGCAGTTACATTTCAGAATTAATGTTGGTTTTCTTTTAGAATGAAAAAAGCATGAAAGGACTGAATCGATAACACAAATAACTCTTAAATGTCAACGGGACAGCACTTAAGTTGTATTATTTGCTCAAACGCAGGACAGCAGTGCCATCTCCTAAGGTTGAATTTTTCATGTGGACTTGGAAATCAATATCTTTTAGTCCTGTTGAAATAAAACTGAAATGTCACAGTGTAGTTCACGTTCTTTTAACCAAAGTTAATTAAGCATGTTTAGCTGTAGCTTACCAGCTGTATTCTTTACTCAACAAACTCAGGACTGTCGTTCCTGTCTTACAACTGCAGTGCCAAAGCATCTGCTAGGGCATGAACCAACAAACACAGCTGAATCCCATTAACCGCTGGTCTCATGGTGGCCTTGGTACAATCGGGGGCAGGAGTCACAGCCAGAGAAGTGCGAGGGTGTAAACATTTAAAGTGCAGTGTCAATTCAGCCCTAATGATCTGACAGACCAAACAGTCTCATGTAGCTTTAAAAATAAACACAGAGAAAGATGGATAGCACTGTACTGTTCTACAGACCACAAACCTGGTGGAAGGAAATTCAGTTTTTATATAAAGGGAAACCAGAACTTTTTGTAGCTGTGCAGTAAATTTTAAACCACCTTTATAATAACACCTTTAAATGTTTTGTGTTTGCTGTGGTGTACAATAAGATGTTCTTTTCTTGCTGTTCATTGACGTGGATTTGCAGAATCCTTCTCGGTTTGCCTGACTTTTGACGGGTACTCTCAAACACGACCATATCTTCCCTGTCCTAAAATCTCTCCACTGGTCCAGGTTCAGTTTAGGGTTGATTTCACAATTGTGGTGCTTGTTTTTAAGTCACTTCTTGGCTTGGTGCCATTGTAAACATCAGACCTGTTACATCCTCAGACCCCCTCCAGGACACTTAGATAATCTGACCATTTGTTCCCAGGTCTAGATTGAAGCTAAAAGGTGATGGTGCTTTTGTGGTTTATGCAGCAAAACTGTGGAACAGTTTACCTCCACATATCAGAGCTGCTTCCATATTGGAAAATTTTCAATTTATTTGCACTGGCTTTTAGTACCGTTGGACACATTAGATCTAATTTCACTTTATTTTACATTTTATTCTATTCTGTTTTATTCTACTTCGTATTTTAATTTTGCTCTGCGTCTTGTGATTTATATGTGGATGTTTCTTGTTTTAATACTTTAGAGCACTTTGGTCAACTTCTGTTCTTAAATGTGCTTTAAATAAATTTTACTAAGTTGACTGGCCTCTAGGGGTGTGCAGGTTAGCAGGTTTGCTGTTTGCTAATGGGAATAATGGCCTGACTGAGTCACCTCCTGTATCTGCAGAAAAAAGAGTGGACATGGGACGAAAGCAAGATGATGGTCATGCAGGATCCAATTTACAGGTAAGGCATCGCACTTTCAGCCTGCATTGGCTTCCATTGTGCATGTCTGTGGGACCTACCATAATACATGAAATCAGAGAAACCTTTTTAGTAGTTTGTGTCATTTATGTATTCAGCTGGCAAAAAGTTTAAATGTGGGCGCTTTAGTATCCTATAGTCCTATTGGTTGTTTGTCATGTTAATAAAAAATTATGTAAAAAATCAGTCAGAAGTTCGGTGCGCGGGATCCACTGCTAAGTTGTTGGCCAAATTTTAATAAAAGATACAAGTTCGTGTAGATGCATCCGTAGTTTTATTATACAGTTCATCCTCACCACAAAGAAAAAAAGAACAGGCCCTGTTACAAAATCTGAGAGCAGCGCTGTGGAGATTTCCACAGAAATATCACATCGCAGGTGTGTTTCTCAAGGATATTGATTTAAAATATTACAACACCAGGGAAATAGTGTGTCATTGGATATTTCCAGTGTATGGATACACACAAAGCAGATTAAATTATTCTTTATTTGATGTGATGAAAAGCAAGGAGAAAAAAAAATCTGAATGTAGCATTTACTGTTACTGTATGTATATTTAACTTGGGCTCTTAGAAGTAAAGACCTACTCACGCCATATCTTAAAACGATTGTTAATAGTTGTGTGTTTTAATAATGATAGATATTTTGTCCATACATCATGTGAAAAACACCACCCATAAGTCACACACAAACCAGGCTGGGCTGTGTCTGGGACTTTACACATAGACGCACAAAGTCCATAATTTAGCATTGTAGGTTACAGTGGAGTAACCGCAAGGAAACAGCAATAGTAACAGTGGCTCGTGTGGACGTTCAGATGAGCTGCGTTTGTACTTGGAGGATGGTGTTTTGTGAGCCGAGGGAAGCCACACCCATCAGCCTTACATTCTGATCTTCTTCCTTATTCGTTGCTTAGATCTTAATCAGCTTCTTGGAAATGGAAAGCCACAAGGTTGAATTCATTGAAGCCATCCCGTGGAGGAGACACGGCAAAGTAACTGTCAGTTTAATGTGTGATCTAAATCGCACCCCGCTCTCATGAGAGAGTGCGAGGGATTTACGATTCCCACGGTAAAGTTTCAATTTACTGCACCATGTGTAGCCAGCACTGGTGGAGACACGACACATGACCTCTACTCAGCACTACCCTTCGCCGCAGAATCTCACATCCTCCCTTCATCTAACTAGAAGCTGATTTTATTTCCAAGTTTTGAATTTTGAAAGGAAATTTTGTTTTTTTTTTTTTTTCTTTTTTTTTCTCAACCTTGTTTTTTAATCAGGTTTACATATACTCTTTTCAGTAGTTTCATTACTTTATGTTGGGAGGGGAGGATTTGGTATGCGATGTTGATCCAAAATGAGAAGAAACATTTAAACTGAGTATAATTTAAAGAGGCGTACTGTCTTCTGCCCTTGTTTTTATTCTGCAGACCTCACATCTTAAATAATGCTTAATTCTGTGTGTGCTCACCCTGAAACAAGGTCCTCCTTCTCATGCCAAATGCAGAAATATGACTTATGCCTAAGTGTGCTCTTGATAAATCGTCATTGTAATACCTCTGGTTTCGCAGAGACGCCACATGAATTTCAAAGATGACAGTCAAATTAATTCTCACTAAATCTCAGTTCTTGTATAAAAAAAGGTGAAATAAATTATGAATGTCTTTAAACCTTACATTCTCATATATTCATATGAGAGCTTTTGTCACTCAGTAGCTGGTCTAGCTCTTTTTTTATTCCTCTTTTCTCAAATTAGTCTTTAGTCTGTTCATTGATAATGCCATCAGCTAGTCATTGAGAGTGGCATTTTTGGTGCGGTGTCAGGCCTAAATTTGTGGTTTTATTAGCCCTTTTGTTAAAGATGGCAGATGATGGTAAAGTGCTTCCATCCGTCCTCAGTGCCGAATGTCTCCAAGTAAGTTGCGGGTTTTCAGAGACATGGTACCCTGTACATGGGATGTTGTTGAGGTGCACACGAGTGGCCATGCTTCAGCATTGTCTTTGGGTGGAGGGGGGGAATAGCTAGATATAGACACACAGCCCCAGGTTTTCTGGATTCACAGCATCCAGATATGTCCAGGTATGTCCTCTGTAATCAACAGTACATTTTGTGGCATCTCATTTATTTAGTGGAATCTATGGACAAATGAAGACCAGCTTTGCAGTCCTTTAATGGTTCCTTCCTGCAGTTTTACTTTAATTTCCAAGGAAACTACAGCTGCTTCATTCAAAATGTCACCTTAAGTGATGATAATGCCCTTTTTATTAGTTCCTCCATTACTCTGAGCCATAAATGAAAGCAGCTTAATTATACTTCTAGAAGTAATGTGTTAGACCATAGTTTCACGAACTGTGGACCCCAGACCAGTACCAGGCCACGGGCTGACACATACTTGGCCATGAACTGGCCAGAAAGCCATATAAGTAGTGAGTGTGTGAATTGCAAAATGCATTTTTTTCATTACAATGTCATTTTTTTTTATTGCATATAACAAAAAAATAATTTCCAAAATGTCTAAAAACATTTTTCATAAATAAAAATTTAATAGACCAAAGAAAAATTATAACAATTAGGATAAATCAATTTTACTGTGCTATAAATCAGAAGTGAGCTTTTAGCAAGTAGCCCAGCTTAGTCGCACCATTAGATCTGTGCTAGACACCATTAGGAAAAATGAAGAAACAAACTACATTGGCAAGTGGTGGATTATGAGGACAAAAGGCAAGACTGAAAAGAAGAAAACATCTATTTGAAAATATAAGAACTACTTAAATATGGCTTTGTCATAGTTGGGGATGCAGTTGGCCCAAACCATCTGTGTGCAGAGAGAAGCTAGCAAATGGGCTTGCGAAACCTTCCAGGTTTTTGCGACTCTGAGGGCAATATTTCATTTCTGTATTAATGTCATCCTGTTTAATATTTAATACAATGTGCTGGTGATATTCTTTATAATACAAATGTCACATAGCAAGCATTCATACTGATAACCCCTCCGTCTCCCGCGCTGTCCGGAATGTGGGGAATGCTTTAAAGTTCTGTCGAATTCAAAAGGTTTGGGAGCCCTTGTGTTAGACTATACTTCTGTTGTATTTGGTTGTTTTGAGTGTCTTTCATATGCGTAAGCCGATGTGTAATGTTTAAGTACACGTTGACAATACTGAAGTATGTTAGTGGCCTGGTCCTTCAATGGGTAGATTGTCAGGGTAGGATGTGGAAGTCTCCTGGTTCCAATCCCAGCCCAGCTACCAGGTGTGTCACTAAGCAAGACACTCAGTGCTAGCTCCCCGGGCACCGCATGTTGCTGCCCACTGCTCCCCCCAGGGACATGGACTAAATGCAGAGAACAGATTTTGTTGTATGTGTAACATATATCTGTACTCACTGACAATAAAGCTGCTACTTACATGCTTTAAATGTGAAACCGGTGGGTATCGTACTGGGGTAGCAGTGCAGCATTGAGCATTAATAACCGTGTAAGATAATTCAACATTTAAGGTAGCAGCTTTATGTCTCTGACCTCAGGAAAGATTGAAGCTCACAATATCTCATGTCGACAGCTTCAGCTCAATAAATGGCAGAGGAAAAGTGGATAATTAGGAGTGTGAGAAATAGACCCAGTCTCTTCAGAAACTAAGGGCAGTCAGAATGTGTGTGTGCGCGTACACATGTGAGCTGTATTTGACGTGACGTGGCCTTACCTGTATTCGGAGCAGCAGAAAAGGGCTATTTGCTTAGTTTCTTTATTCATGTGTTTTTGTTTTGTGAACAGTGCAAAGGAATGTCTGCAGGTGATGGAGCTCCTATAAGAGCAGGAGCCTGAACACATATGAGGACTTTCAACAGTTCTGACAGAGTTCAACAGGCAGGCACGGTGCACTTCATTTTCCAAGTAGCCTATGGATTCAGTGTGTGTTGAATGCAGAGCTGTTCGAGTGTGTGTTTCTTATGTGCTGAAGAAGAAATACGTGGAATAATTTTGTTTGGTTTTGTATTACAGGAAAATATTTATGCTGAGTAATTGTGTACATAGTTTAGTTTGCTTTAAGTTATCAATGCATAATAGGAAAAAAAAAAACCTGAAAAGCTTGATTTTAAAACAAAAGCTCTTTGCATTTTCTGCACAAGAATTAAAACGTCAGAACTAAAAGTGCAGTCCCCAGATGATAAGTAGTCCAACAGAGACTTCATATAGTGACTACATAACTGTACATTCTGTCCCAAGTTTATTATACTCACAAACATTTATGTATTATATCCCCTTTAAAAAAAAAAAAAAAAAAAAAAACTCATGCATGCATCATTGTGAAACATTTTAATACTAAATGCATAGACAGCAGTTGTACAAAATGAATTATATAGACCACATAAAAAGTGTTTGCTTGAAAATCTGCTTTTAGATTAGCTTTGGTCTGTAAATACACTTTATCAGGCAGCTTGGTGTGTGCGTGTGTGTGTGTGTGCGTGTGTGTGTGCGTGTGTGTGTGTGTGTGTGTGTGCGCGCGCATGTGCGCGCGCATCTATTTTTGCATGGGTGTTTTTTTTTTTTTTTTTTTTTTACTACTCTGTTAAAGAAAATAACCATGT
>JABJVR010005379.1:0-13609 GCA_025773905.1 Chitala chitala | reverse complement strand
ACCTGGAGCCCATCCCAGAGCACATAGGGCGCAGGGCAGGGGACACCCAGGGCGGGGCGCCAACCCACCACAGGTTACCTGAACAATAAGATACAAATTGATTGATCGCTGGTTAGAGACATAGTATGCATGTAAAAGCATAACTTTTGTTAATAATTGGGACCTTTTTTGGGAAACAGCCTGGTTTTTATAAAGGGGATGGTCTTCATTCTGACTGGAAGGGATCATATATGCATTCTCAAAACATGGCAGAAAAATTGCCAAAGTGACTACTTCGAGTATTACCCAGGCCTCAGTTCTGCTATCTTAAATTTTAGGCTGGATATTTTCCCGCTCTTAGTACATTTCTGAAACTTACCCAGGGTCACTATAACACGGCTTCCCCAAAAACTACACAGAATTAGGTCTATCTGATAACAGACATACAGACATATAGCTACTATTGTTACAGCTAGACCTATACTCAGATGTCCACCAAGGGGCTCCTGTGCACATAAAACTTACTTCCACTAAACAAACCAGATAAAGCAAAATATGAAATGGGCTTAAAAAGCTCCTTAGTCAACACTCGCTCACTAGGTAACAAAGCAGTTCTGATTAATGATGTGCTTGAACTCAGATATCTGTGTACTTACATAAACCTGGCTTAAGCCCTCTGACACTGTCCACTTAGTGAAGCCTCTCCTAAGGGCTGTATATACTTCCATAAGGCCACCAGTTCAGGATGTGGAGGTGGCCTGACTGCTGTCTTCGATGAGTCTCTCAAAATTGAGGCAAAAACAATTAGTGACTCTTTGTCATTTGAAGCTATGTTGCTTAAAATTAAATCAGATGAATCTGTGTAATATAATCTATAGACTTCTTAACCACATTTTATTAATGAGTTTGATGATTTTCTCTCCCCTAAGTGAGGAGTTTATAAAGAGAAAAAGGAGGAAATGAGACACAGCTGAAAGCACTGATGAAATGAACTCAATGACAGGGAAAAGAAAAGCAGAGAAAAACATGGGAAAAGGGCAAAATCTAGCAGACAGAAAAGGGCATGACAGGCTCAGACATGACAGGGCGCAGTAATGTGATGTTACAATGGGTTCATCTTTTTGTACAGTATCAAAAGGTCTGACCTGTTGCTCAGGGTTAAAGCACTAAAAACAACAATTGGAGCAGAGAAAGGGAAAGAATTGTGGACAGTAAACAGCCACATAACAAGGAAAAAAAGATTAATACTATGTAAGTAACAAATACATAAATATAAATAAGCATGACTTCTTGCTAAAAAATCCAAATTACTGCTGTAACTATTGGCTACACTGCAACAGTTTACAATAACACAAAGAGAATTAACTTCACAACATTAATAGTGATCCTACCAGAATTCAGTGCCATTCAAAATAAACTATTACACTGCATCAAGAAGTTACACATTTCAATTCATTCTCTCTATTTAACCCATCCCATGGGGGAGCAAGTAGGCAACCATTTTTTAGCATCCAAGGAGCTAGCAAGGACTATCTTGCTCAGGGACACACCTGGTGACCAGGCTGGGATTCAAACCAAGAGACTTCCCTAGCCTGATGTCCTACCCACTGAGCCGCCATACAATGTATATAACATGTACATTGTACAATTATATAAAAGACACACACACACACACACACACACACACACACACATAATACAAACAATATGTATGTATCTATGTATGTATTCAAACATATGGACAAAATTTAATCTCCGTATAGAATTTAAATATATAAATAACGTAATATTAAAAGATCATGTGATAAAATCTACACCTCTTTTCATGTGCACAGCACAAAAAGGGAAAGGGGGATGAAATAATCAAATTTAAAAAGGGATGAACAGAGAGTGGAAGGGTGAGGGAGACTCAATACTTCTGAGAAAACCAGTTACTGGGCTTTAAAGTAACCACCAGAAATAGAACAGAATTTTGTGTAATTATAAATGAAAATATTGAAGGAAAATATATACTTGTTACACAAGCCTCAATTCACCATGTGCAATGCTAGGCAACAGTCAGACAGGTGTAAAGCGCACTGTCATTACACTCCGGCATGGTGAGAACACATACTGTGGAGTGAGGAGTCACACCAAGGGGCATCTACTTTCAGTGTGATAGACAGATTTTGGTTTGGCAGATGCCAGGAGAACACCACCTACCATATTGAGCAGTGCCCACTGTAAACTTTAGTAGCAAAAAATAATGTTCTGTGGCTTTCTCCTCTGTTTCATTATTCCCCGTATTGCCAGCGAAGCAAAATTTTAATGGTACAGCGTACAGTGTCGTTCTAGGTAATTGTGTGCTTACATGACAGCAGTTTAACCAAGGCCCTTTCCTATTCCTGCTGGACAGTGTTTATTTGCACAATGTGAGGGCAATGAAATCATTTACATAGGTTATTTATAATTACCTGAATAGCCTGCAACACATTTGAACCTGTTTTGTAATGAAATGGGATGCTGACTGTGAATGAGGATCCAACCTAAATGGTCTTCTTCTACCTGAATGCAAGGAAATCCTTTGAGCCATGTTCCATGATCTAGTGAAAAGTCTTCCCAGAAGAGTCAAGGGTGTTATAACATGCAAGGGATGACCGTTACAAATTAAAGCCTGGTGTTTTGGAATGAGATGTTCAATAAACCAATATGGGTGTGATGTTCAGGTGTCCATATAATTTTTGCCATGTAGTTTATGTAAAGGAAAATATCTATGGCCAGCTCACACTCTTGTATCTCGGATTATTGTTCTAGTAAAATTTAATTGTCATCTTCAGTGTAATTGGCATACTGAAATTCATTTTTGATCCATGTTTCTTCAGGTAATGGAGTCAACTAAGTGCTTTTTGACAAATATAAACCTGTCAAAAGCTGGTGGTGTTCTGTCTGGAAGCACAGAACCAGCCATGTAGTTTCAAATCATCTGACATTTGTGTTCATCCACCGTAATCGATGAAGACCATGGCGTCATCACGATAATATGTAATGATGATGATGGTGCCAAGAATGGCGCTTGACTTGGATTACAGTGAGAGAGTTGTGCAACGTTAGCCTCACTCTCTCATCCCACTTCTCATTTGTATCCAATGGCAAGACAAAGTCGAGATGACTGGAAATGAGACTGGGCGCAGTGGATGATCAGGACGGCTTCCGTGTCTTGTCCTACCCTTCGTGTTCCATAACACTTGCAGAAACCGCCTTCATCTTGACCGTTGGACCTGCTACTTGGTCTCATCTGCTCATTCTGTCAGAATCTGTCTTCACATGCTGGGATAGACATCTCCCTATCTCATTGATGGGTCGGAACTCATCGGCTACCCTCACCTGGTTTAGCCGGCCAGTCGAAACCATTGCCCAGGGTGTGGCTGCTGTCGCATGCAAACAGCTACGTGGAGCCACAGGTGAGAGCTGAGCATCAGGTGAGGACCAGAGGTGAACAAACCGGCCTGAAAAAGGACGCGACAAGTCCGAACACCAGAGGTACTACCTCTCTTGGCACCCCATACTACCCTATTCTGGGAATGTTCTGGACGTTCTGGGAATGTTAATGAATGTTTTGGGAACGTTGCCTGTTTGCTGGGATGATAAATTTACATCCAAAAATGCTGGCCAGTTGAGCAGCCAGAACTCACAGCAGAGCCTAATTACACTGATGTGATCTCCTAACCTGTAGTGTAAGGACCTCTATTTCACTAACACAACCTCATATCTGTATCATTTATTTGTGCAAAGTCTGCAAAACCGAAGATTTTTTTGTCGTCTAATCTGATTTAAAGGCAGTCTGGACAACAGTGCACAAATAGGTGCTTTATGTTACCTTGATTTCTATACTTAATAATTATCCATATATTCAGTATAAGTAACTGTTAATGTACTACTAATGTGCTACTGATGTCATGGCAGCTTGGTGGACAGCACCTCAATTGTAGCTGAGGTCACTACATTTACCTCAGCTGTAAGGACAGAGTTCGATTAGTTCCTGGAAAATATGATTTCAACGTTTGTCTAAGCGAGGTGATACCGCTGTACAGTAATCTGTGACCCATGGCTATGCAGGTTCATGTTATACAGTCGCATGTCTTTTGGGGTAGTGTTTATATTTGACCCATGAATGTGATGTTAGTATGTTGTCTATCCATGTGTGTATTTCCTCCCAAAGATATTCAGTTTGGGTCTATTGGTGACTGATGTAACTTAGTGCCTTCTGCTTATTTTGTGTCCCACTGCATTCCCATCTATTAGAGTTAAAATCTTAAAATCGTGTCGTCTTGCAATGAATAAGCAGTTGTGATAATGAATGTTGGAATGAGTTGTGCCTTCCAGCCACTTGCTTTAGAAGCATTTATGAATGCTTAGGTTCAATGTCAAACTCATGTTAAGAATTACAGGTGCATGTAGTGTATATACTGCATCATCGCGTCACTCAGTCATACCAAAAAACGTTTAAGCATAAGAGTGGCTGTAAAATGGAAATGAACTAGATCCACAGAAGTTTGTAATTTGCGTGAATTAAGACATCTTTCGCATTTCAAAATTAAGTTTGTTGTCAATTTGGTTTTATTTGTGACAAATACTGCATGAACCCCGGGAGTGGGTAGTGCTCAGGTATGGTTGTGGACTGTTTGAGAAACAGAAAGGTGAACTGGGTGTTCAGCGTTGTGAACAGATGACAATGACAGGGAAAAGATGCGGCCACACAGCGGGCATCTCTGGGCTGGGAGACGCAAGAGTGCCGAGTGTAGGAGGTAGAAATACGGAGGTCAGGAGAAGAAACTGAAACCACCATTCTGTGAACTGCTTACTCAGCGCTGTCTGTGTCAGAGCACTGCTGCCCATAGCTGGATATGGGCCACCCTCCCTTCTGTGCAGTGTGCCACCCTAGTGGTCACAGCCAAACAGCTCAGCAGCGATCTTGTGTTTCTCCGGAAGCATCCTGCTGGCGGCCATGATCGTAGGGCTCTCGTAGTGGTAATAGTAGGGGCCATCCATGATTTTCACTCCGTCTGACCCACACATTCCTGCATCGATATCATGGAATGGCAACTCGTACTCTTTCAGCACAGCCCGAGGTGAAGCGTTCATGTCAATATCGTGCATCTTTTTCCCTGGAGAAAGCACAGTTATTTGCAGAATTTTAGTAAACATCTAATGGCTATATTATTCTTCACAAAGGAAAACAACGTCTTCAGTTACATACTAAATACTGAATTTGTACCCAGGGTTATGGAGTTTTACAGGTTGTGCTCTGTTACTACAGCTGGTTTTTAACTGTAATGAATTCTTTTGTGCATATTTGATTAGGAAGGGGTTTATCTTTAATCATTGTTGCAGTGAAAGACAAAATCTGTATGTATTTGTTTTCAAAAGAGTTGTTGCAACCTCTGAATGCATCTTGGCATTACCTTGAATGACATGCACGATGTGATTGTCTTTGCAAACAAAGGCAGCATCTACATGGCCTTTAATCCCGAGTTCATCATAAACAGATTTGGGGTACCCTTCAAGTAGGGTGTGCTTCTCTCCATTTACACTATACACAAACACCTCCTCATCCTGGAAAGCAAATAACAAGAGTAAGAGAACATAGAGCCACCTCATGCCTGGTACAGCTGTAGCATTTACCTGTGATAACTCTGATGAATGAATGAATGAATGAATGAATGAAAGAAAGAAACTAACTAGCTAACTAACTAACTAACTAGCTGACTAACTAACTAACTAACTAGCTAACTAACTAATTTAGTTAATCCCAAAGGGATTAATAAAGTCTTCAGGGAATTCAAGTCTTCAGAGAAACACAACTCAGAAGGAGCCTCTTTCATCTTTTCTATTTCCTTTCCCATTTTGGAGTTAAAAAAGTGTTTTTAACCGTGTTCAATGACCTTCCACCCAAGTGCTCACCTTGATCATGTACAGGTGGTCCTTGTAAGAGAAGACCGCGTCCACATCACTGTGCAGCTCTTTCCACGTGTCCTCCACACGCGAGGCGCTCCATTTGTCACTACCTGCATCCTGCTCAAGGAAGTGGTGACCTGGGGAGAGAGCATTTGGGATGTCACAGGAGGGAAATCCTTGTGTCTGTGCCACATCTCGTAGTCTGAGGGCACCTATGCACCACACAGGTATGCAAACAAAAACAACCTCATCACCTCGGAAAGCGTACACATTGCCAGCGTTATCAGAAGTGATGGCATCCAGATGCACACGGCTACATGTCTCCCTCTCAGTGTGGTCACTGTCATGGGCTGTAACAAAACATGAACGGTTTTTATATGGCCCTCATACAATAAAATGAAGCATACTATAACTGTATAACACGTAGAAATAAAGCTCTCTGAAATATTAATAAGACATAACTGTCCCCTTGTGTAGGATAAACCTAAAATTTGCTTTCCATAAGGAACAGTGTACTCCTTACTTAACTGATTACAAGTAAGCAATAAATTGGGCTCATTCAGTTTATGTAATCTGAAGAATGTGAGCTTTGGTGAGCCAGTGTATTTACATATATTACGATGTGTGCTTAACTTACCAAATTTGGCACATCTCATGAAGTAATTACGTGCATCCTTGGGGTACTTTCCAGTCACATTACCACTGACAGGCTCAAACTTGGTGAACTTGTGTCCATGGAAACAGTAATAGTGTTCCAACCAGCGGAAGGCGGACGTGCAATTTTCCAGATGATCCCACTCTTTCTCCTCTACCTTCTGGTTCTCAATGTCAAAGTGGTACACATGATCTCCTATCAGAACCATGTTTAAAATGGTAAGTGGTAGCAGATTTGCTGACAGTTTGAATATGTATTGCGGTCATGACAGTGAAAATGAAATAAAGTCATATTGGCATTTAATTCTAATTTAAAGGATCTTAATAAATGCACGCAGGTAAAATATGATTAACTTTATGGACATTTAAGCGCTTTTTAAATGAAAATTTTTATGTCACTTCTACGAGCTTCCTGTATAATTTACTCACAATAAATAGCAGCGTAAGGTGGGGGTTTGTTCTTCTCACTGCAAATGCATACACACCTTTAAAGAAGAGAACAGAGTTAGTGGTGCAGTCTCCTTTTGGACACTCCACAGCAGCATCCAGTTCATCTGGGATTCCTGGGAACACCTCCTGGATCTTCTTTGGATAGCCCTCTTCCAGTTTGTGGTTCTCGTACTTGAAGACCAAGTTACCCTGCAACAAAGGAAAATTGTTTAATTTGAATTAAAAAAGCAGAAAGTGACAAAATCAAACTCCTATTGTATATAGTTACTAGGGTATGCCAGAGGTCCAGACAAATAAATTTACAGCTAATGATATTTTATTCTACTAAATCATTTTAGACTTTCAAAACATTTATACTGTGATTTATTTTGAAAATAAGGTTGATAGCAACAAGAACTGATTAGAGATAAAAAAAAAAAAAACATGATGTAACATTATACAGGGTAAAGAATGTTTCTGTCACTGGGCTAAAAATAAAATCTTTGATTCCATCTGTATTTATCAACAGTAGTGAAGAAACAATTACTTTATACACCTGTGAGTTCCTACGGGCAGAGTGATTAGAGTCTGTGATGAAATCATTAGTCTCAATTAGATTTGACTTTGGGAGGTAAATTTATTTGTTTTGCTCATTACCACAAAGATGAAAATGTGGTCATGGTCATCAGGTCTGCCTTCAAAGTGCATCCTGATAGCAGCGTCTATGTGCCCCAAGTTATGGTGGTCATCTATCTCGTCATACGTCCCATTGGTCAGCTCAGCTTTTCCGTGGAAGCCCTTCCACAAATGGTCTCCTGCAAGAAACATAGACACCAGAGTGTGTGAGTATGCGACAGCACATAGCATGTGAAATAAATAGTTGTATTATTACAAGCAGTACTCCCTATGATGTTTATACAATGGAGATTGATAAAAAAAAATGTCTTACCCTTGAAGAAGTGAGGGACGAGGTTCTCGCTGATGGTGATTGCATCAAACTCAATCCCTTCACAGCGGTCATGCACAGCCTCACCATGATCTAAATACATTGTTTCAGGATCTTAAATGTGGAACACGTAGGTCTTTGCTTCTCTTAGGATAACATATTATGCTTCATTTAACCTGCTCTAAATGGAACATTTAAAACCTATTCATTACACTTAGAAGTTAGTTGTTGTTGAAAAATGTATTTTTCTTTTTACTGTGGTGTAAATGTCACAGTGGTAGGAAATAATATATAGTTTCTCTTTACAATACAATTTCAAATTTTGAAGTTGCTTAAGAAAAGGACTGATAAAACTTACCGAGATGATTTTCATGATGCCTGTACACAAAGAAAGAAAATATTACATATGAAAATAAATCTACAGTTCTTTATACAGTCTTAAGTATAAAAATAACTGTTGTAAAAATACACTCATTTGCAAATTTCTTTTAGCATTTAGCATAAGAGTGGGATTTTGTAACAGTTAAGTCAAAATGTGCAATACATTCAGGCTTGAAATGTAGAATGTAGAAGTAGTTAGGGAAAATGTCCTAAAACAGGGAAACTGTTAGAGCAGCAGGATGGGGTGCAGGTTCTTACGATGCGGCGGTGCGGCTGGCGGCCAGGGCCAGGCAGAGGCAGAGGGTCCTGAAGATCAGCATCATGGTGAGCGGGTCTGGAGGTCCAGATTCTGACCTTCTGCTGTGGAGAGAGCCAGATAAGGTGGCAGTACCAAGCCTGTGATGGGGCTTTATACTGGAGGTACCAGTGCAGACTGTCACGTTGCCACAGGTAGAAGGGCAAGTGTCTATTGCCCAGCTAAATAGAAATGCCCTTTCCCACAGTTTACACAAAGTGTGCATGGACACACACAATACTGCATGCAGTAAACAAGGTAATGCAGTGCACATGCTCCTTTCTTTGAATTATTTTTCCTTATCTTTGATTCAAAATATCAATATCTCTTCACTGCCAGACCTGTAAACTTAGCACTGTCCTTGCAAGTCATTGTTTTTATACCCCAGCACTTTTTTTTGATGTGATGCTATATTATATGTGGAATTTATACTGTTTTCAACTAACTGATTATTTGAATGTCCATCCATCCACCTATTCATAATCCAACCTCTTCTATCCGTATTCTATTTATGCCAAAAATATGTTTAAGACATAACTCATGGCTTATAAAATAAATAAACAGGAGAATTACAGATAATTTCTATAAATGCTCTAAGATTCTACTTCTTAGTCTTTATATTTGGTAAACTGGATCCACATTGAAATGTGTTACTGTTGATAATACAGTAAAACGGATAGAATCTGGTCTTTTTAAACTTAAATATGAAATACTACCACTTTAATAGCTGCATGTATTATGTATATTGATTTAAATATACTATGTATACTTTATTATTTTTAATATTAACTGAATCTATTCACACTCATCTTAAAATCTTGTTTTAATTATTTGAAAAAATTAATGGTCTTTCATGCAGGTTCATGCAGTTAATTAGTTTGAGTTGACTGTGATACCTTCATATTCAATAGCTGTGAATGACAGCAAGTCTCACATTACTGCCTTGTAACAAAGGTTGAATGGTATATAAAAACTACACTGGAGAGAAGAAGACTCAAAGTCACAAAAGTGCTGAGTTGTGCAGCCTTTGATGTAGAAAACCAAAGTGTTCTAAAACAGGACACTTAAGGTAGACTGTGAACATGGACCTCTCTCATGGTCAGTTGGTAAGTGGCACCACTCCAAAACAAAAGTAAATACAAATTGCTGATAACTGCAATTTAGTTTATTTCTGAGTGTCTGTCTTCCAGCATGACTGGTGAACATTAACAGGCAGGTTTACATGTCCTTATTAAAACGATTTGTACAATGATCTCTGAGGACACCCAAAGAGGTACAGGGCAAATATTAAGTAAATCAAGATGTTATATTACAAGGGGTGTCCAACCACAGTCCTGGAGAGCCTCACTGGCTGCAGGGTTTAGTTTCAGCCAATTCAGTCAGTTTAATTTGACTACTATCGTAATTAAATATCAAATACATCATCATTGCTTACTCTTGTTCTCTGTGATAATTTGTCTGTGTTTAGGTGTTTTAAATTACTGAGAATTACAAAGAAGAAAGTTAAAAATGGGACTCTTGTGTTTTATGATCGGTAACAAATATTAACCACACGTTACTATGTTGTAATGTCACTTTAACTGCAAAATTATAGCAGAAAATGTATGGATAATTTAGCAAGGTGACTTAAATGATTTTTAACAAGAAATGGACTTAAACATGGATTTAAACATATATCTTATGCTATAAGATGTTTCAAAAAATGAAAAATTAAGCATCATCACTAAATCTTTGTCATGTTTGTAAAATTTTTATTTTAAACGAATACAGCTTTTTGAAAACTACTGGATTGGCACAGTAATTATATATAAAATCAATGTTTAATTGACATTTAGATTCAATTAAAAGTAGAACTTGGCTGAAGTAAAACCGTGCACCCTCTGAGGCTCTCCAGGACCATGGCTGGCCACCCCGTTATATAACAAGAACACACAATGCAAACACAGCAGTCACACCAGACCAGTGCACAGACAAATCTAATAAAGAATGAAACAGGAAAAAAGAACAGATACGATCACTAGACAAGTACAAATGAGGGGCGTGGCCAGACGAGGACACCAGGGAGAACAGCGACAATTTGCTTATTGCATATTACTCCCTTTCAATGTTCTACAGCCATTCTAGGAAATGAAGAGAATGATTTGTCAGTTTGCTACACTAAAAATGGTTGTTTTTGCACAATTTGAATTAACTAGATTTTCAGATTATATAATTGTGAGATTATTATATATTTTTTATTATTAGTAGTATTATAAGTATTAAATTAAAAAATTATTAACGCATTTAATGTACTGCTGTAAAGTACATTATGCTTTATTTTAAAATTGCAGGATAGCGTCATGTATTGTCATGCATTGTTTATGTACTGTCAAGGTTTTAAATTATTTCCAAGCACTGGAATAGATACTGGTTTCCAGAAGGGTGTAGCAAGTTACTCTGATCAGTCAGGCCAAAAACTGGGATTTTCCATTTCAGACAGTGAGGTTATCAGGAACAGTAACTCAGTCACTACAGGAAATTAAATGCTGAACTAAAGCTGCTTCACAGAACTTAACTTACACCCTGGGTTACCAGGCAGGACTGTAGTAGAGTAGCCAGCAGTCATCTACTTAAAAAAGTGTATCCATTCGTACACAGATTGATCGACTAATGAAGCCTAGTAACTATCATGGTGTATGAAGCCTAATAATTATCATGGTGCTATGTCATAAGAGGGCCATTAAACCATGATTAGATACCCCTGTAATTCTAGATGAATATATGCCAATGTTCATCAAAGTCCATTCTGTATTTGAATAACCCCGTGAAGCCCTACATTTCGAATATTACTCAACATGGTTTGGCACTGATATTGCTACAAATATCAAGGTGGCTTGGTGGGTAGCCCTGTTACCACTCACCTTGTGGGTTAAAAGCTGCCTTTTTGAAAATTATATGTGACCGATATACTTGTGTTAATCCAATAGCCTTTTTTGAATGCACACCATCTCTCTGTCCTTTGCTACAGCTGTGGTGCTGCGTTATTATGAATCCGTATTCTGCAAAAGCAGGCATTAACATGTCCAAATCTACAGATGTACACTGAACAAAAGTCTGGTAGATTAACATTAAAAAAGTGTATTGCTGGCGCATAATGTTTATGTTTCCTACAGATGAGTGATTTATATTCAGTCCACCTAATAATATAAATAGAACGTCATTTTACAGTATGTGGAGCCGATGTACATTATGTAAACTAATTTTAATCTTTCTGTTCAGTGTAAATAGGCAGCTCCACAGCTTGTCAATTTCTGTAGTGAATACTTAAATATGCAACCTACTGATCATGGATTTTAATTGTTACATGTAAACATGCTTTGATAAGGTTCAGTCTACTCAGAGTTTATTAACTCTGGTCCCCTAAAAGGAAAACCATTGCTGTTTATGTTGATTCAAGTTTGAACACCTCAAGGAATACATTTAAACTCCAATTTTAATTGTGTGTTTACTGGAATATCTCCCAGGTTCCTCTGGTGGGTTCTAAAATCTGCCCAAAAGATGCATTACCTTCAAAGTGGTATTTCCATTCATTTTATTTCAAAAGACCTTTGAAATAATGAAAGGCCTTGATGAGTGACAGCTGTTTATTCTGTCACAAGCACTGTAAAATCACAAGAGTAAAGCAGAATGATGTTTTGCCTAAAAGGCCAGAGAGGTGAGGTTGAATGTGCAAAAGGAAGGGAAAAGTAAAATATAAACATGGGGTTACAGGGGAAACAAGGGCAAAACACCACCAACAGGGTACAATAATAAGGTAACAGGGAAAAAAAAGCCAAACTACAGATATAAGGGGATTCTACAGGCAAGCTTTCTAATTACATACAACAATTATTCTTACAATACTACTACAGACTTACACCTATAACAACCAGTCAGGAACACACTGAGAAGAGGGATTATATTACAGATGGAAAATGAGACACATCCTGAGACTAATAATGACAATTAACACAAGAAGAACAAAGTGAAGAGGTACATTAAATGAGGGGCATGGCAAAACAGTGGCATGGTGGCATAGTGATTAGAACTGCTGCCTAGCACCGCCAGGCCTGGGATTCGATTCCTGCCTTGGGTCTGTGTGTGTGGAGTTTGCATATTCTCCCTGTGCTTGGTGTGCTTTCTCCAGGTTCTCTGGTTTTCTCCCACAGTCCAAAGACATGCAGGTTAGACTGATTGGTGTGTCCAAATTGCCTGTAGTGTGTGTGTGCCCTGTGGTGGGTTGGTGCCCCACCCTGGGTGTCCCCTGCCCTGTGTGTTCTGGAATGGGCTCCAGGCTTACCTGTGACTCTTAACAGGATGAAGGGTATGAATAATGGCTGACTGATAAATGTGGGGCATGGAGACACCTAGTGGGCACTAAAGCCATGACAGGTGCAGGATGGAACAAGTGAAGTGTGAACACAATAGAATAAAATTAAATACATGTAATTTATAGAACAAACTGACAGATAACTTAAATACTAAAAAAAGACATACCTGTCCCAGTTACTACAGTTAGCTACACAGTAGGCAGAGAGAAGAAATGGTAAAAATATTTTTTGCATTTAAACTTACATAATCTGATTGTGGCTTTAGAATTTTGTACGGAAAGCAGGCCCTGTGTGGTAATAGTTAACCAGTCAATCTTAGACCCACAATTCTTTTTTTTGGTGGTTGTCTGACTTTAACTCAGTCTTTATGCTTATTGGATCACATTGTTGTACCTTGGGCCAATTCTGTTGTGAAATGTGTAAATTAAAATAAATTTAATAGAACTGATTTTAGAACTGATTTGAATTAACCACAGTCATGTTATTTTTCATATTTCACCTGTATTGGCGTTTTGGTGTCTCTTTGGCAAACCAGTCTTTAAAAGTCCTTCAAAAGTATGCATTCCATTCATGTTACCAGTGGCGATAAATACAATGCTTACAAAAAGAGACATATTATCACAGCTAACTGACATCGTGGTG
>JABJVR010005378.1:0-13610 GCA_025773905.1 Chitala chitala | reverse complement strand
TATGGCAAGTGGACTACCATTAGCAAGTATATAGAGAAGACAGTCTGTATTTCCTTTAAGAAATGAAGGACAATCTTTAAGACAAACTGCAAATGTCTGTGACAGGTGAAACCAAAGCCATAAGAGAATTCTGAGAAAATATAATTCATGGCAAATGGCACCAAATAATCAGGTGGTCTAAATGTTACCCCAAAATCAGACAAAATAATTCTTCATATACTTGTTGATGTATTAAAATTTTGAGTAGAAATTTATACGATATGAATTATAACGTTGTTTTGGGCTCCAGAAAGTGTCTGGTACTGTATCTTTTATGCATGGAGAACTGCCTGCATTCTGACCTCTGGAGTTCTCATGTTTTTAGCTGTGTGGTAGTTTTTTTTTGTTAATTAGAAATATCAACGCTGAGTGTGTGAATTTCAATCAGACATACTCTGAAAGCTGATGCATTTTAAGAGACCTGGTATCAGAAGTTATCCATTTATTTCAAATATTTATATTCAGTGACTCAGTCATCACTGTTGTTCAGTACACTAGTGTTTTGCTTTTTTATTAAGATTGCAGGAATATTCTTGACTTTGTTGGTAGTGCTATGATATAAACAAGCTGAGATGATTCACACCAGCACATTCAAAGAATCTCTTTACTTTCTGTTCTCCAGAAAAATAAATGTAAACAGTACACTAAAACACAAAGACAGGTGGGGATAAGGACAGGAACAGCTGTGGATGGGGCAGGTGGTGAAAAGAAATTACATGAAAATTCAAAGCTTAATTGCAGTTGACATTTTCAAACCTTTTGTCAACAATAGTAATCCAAGGTAGTGTTAAAAAAAAAATCATTACAAGGTGTACCATGTATTAGTGAGGAGGAGGTGGTGTAGATGGTGAGAATGTAAAGTGCTGAGCCTGGCAGATTGGTGGGTAGTGTCAGGAATGGAAGGTGTTGATCAGACCCTGTAATAGTGAAACGTGGCCATGTGTATGAAGGTGGGAAGATGTAGTTATATGCAGAACCACTCACTTTGCCTTGTCTTCATAGGTTTGAATTTATCCCTGTGTCAAAATCAGCCAAACCACCAACCTCATTTGAACAAGCATGGATGTGCAGAATTACCACCCTTTTAATAAAGTTTCTGTATGAACTCTATTCCCAGTCGTCATGGAGACTTTGTGAAGAAATTTTACCACACTGTATTTAAAAATGTTTCCCTCCTCCATTTCCCCTCATCTTCATCTTCTGCGGTGTCAGATGATGTGATCTATCCTATGGGATGTTGCCATGAATTTAATTACTGCAGAATTTCATGCTAAGAAGACAAGTTTAACCCTTAACACACTAACATGTCACACATGCAGACAAAAACCAGACCCACTGAAGGTGAAATTACACAGTGCAGACATTTCCAAATGAACAGGAATAGAATGCAGCAAGATCAAACAGGATAACAATGTGATCTCAGTGCAAGTAAATTACAGGAAAATAATGCTAACACACTTATTATACTACATTTTCCATTAAATGCAAATAGCACTTGAATGGGTGCTCTGGGGTTTCACTCTATAAAAAAAATCTGTGAGACTAGGCAAATTGTGTGCTTTTGAAATGGTGCTGTGTTTTTTATAAGTATGATGCTTAAGTTCAGCAGGGATGATGCATTGTGGGATAGTGGAAGTCTGTTTATGTTTGCTTCACCTCCCCTGTAGTAAGACAATGTACTTGTTCACTGGAAACATCCCACTCAGCAATGAGAGTTTACTATTGAATTATAGATGCCGTAAATAAAAGAATTCCCTCCATTATTACATTGTGGCTGCAGTTGATAATTTGCCATATTGCAAATTAAAGCAAATGCAAATTTGCATTCAGTGGAGTCATACAGTTTTTAAATGTGTATTGAAAAGAAATTGCTTGCTTACTTACTTTTTTGAGGATATGACCAGAGAATGGACCATGCTACAAGTGTTATAATTCAATCGCTGTTTTATACACTGTATGAGCCAAAGTGAAATAGTAGTTGAAATGCAGGCATTACAAAAGTAGGTGTGTTATGTAGTAGTAGCAATACAAATGGTTAACATGCAAATAGCTTAACATGCTAAAAATTGTGGAGATGATAGTGGACTTCAGGAGAAACCCCCTGCTCTTCCTGTTCTCACCATCATGGACAGCACTGTGGCTGTAGTGGAGTCATTCAACTTCCTGGGCAGTAACATCTCTCAGGACCTGAAGTGGGACACTCACATTGACTCCATTGTGAAAAAGGCCCAGCAGAGGTTGTATTTTCTTTGTCAGCTGAAAAGTTCAACCTGCCACAGGCACAGATGGCACAGTTCTACTCAGCTATTATTGAGTCGGTTCTGTGCTCTTCAATAACTGTCTGGTTTGGGTCAGCCAGCAAATCAGATAAAAGAGGACTGCAATGGACTGTTAGGACAGCAGAACGGATCATTGGTGTGCACGTGCCCAGCCTTCAGGACTTGTACAGCTCCAGAGAGGAGAAACGAGCAAGTAGCATCATCAAAGACCCCTCTCACCCTGGCCACAACTTGCTTGAGCTTCTCCCTTCAGGCAGACGTTATAGATCTCTATGCACTAGAACATCTAGGCATAAAATAGTTTCTTTCCCCATGCCATCTCCACCTTAAACAGCTAACACATGGATCATTACCTGTGTTCTGTAATTCATTTCTGCATGTTCATTCCACATCTTTATTGTAAAAAATCATCCTCTCAAATATTATGTAAATACATGTGCATATTTTTTATTTATACAGCTGTATGTAAAGAGAGTACCTAATGCATAAATCTGTACATAAAACTATTGCTTCAGATGCATACACATTGTTATTAATCATTGTTAATGCCTGATGTGTGTGTATGTATGTATGTACGTACCAGGAGCACCTTAGAAAAACAACAACAAATTCCTCATGTGTTTGTGCATACCTGGGGAATAAAGCTGATTCTGATTCTGATTAAAAACTACTATCAAATCCAATGTACTTCCATGGAGCCAATACACTACAAGCAATCACAGTCAGTTGCACTGAATATCCCAATTTAGTATGCAACTAAAAACTAACTTTTTTTGTTTAACTTAGCATTGAGCTGTGTATGAAGTTGCAGCTTCAGTTTAGATAATACTGAAGCTTACCTGCTGTGCATTCATTGCACTTAATAAACATGCTGATCTTGTACTGAGACTGGATGCCAGGGATTGATTTTAAGATTGTACCAATCAGCACAAACTGTTGGGTAGCAAGCATGAAAACATTTCAGTTAATCACACTGGTACGTTACTATGTAAGCCTCACCAAAATACAAATACACTTTTTTGTTCATTTTAGAACCACTTTTCCAGACAAAGTAGTGTATGTAAGTGATATTACTCAAATTGCAATTAGTGCTTAAATAACGAGAACCAAAAATATGCATTTCAGTAGTACCATATTAATTTGGCTTTAATTTCCTCATTTTACATTTTTTAGTCACTTCCAGCATATTCCTTTCAAAGTAGAAAATTTTACTTTCTGTAGTGTTGATAAACCATGTAGTGTTGTGGTATGGTAGTCCACAACTTCCATTTACCTGTACAAGGGGCACTTGTTAGTTACCCTTTTAATTAGCTGCCACTGAGAACAGGTGTAACTATTAGTCTTAAAGCAAGTTCATACTGCATAAACACAGATGAAACATCTTTCAGTACACTTTCAGCTGGTTTTAATTAGCTCTCAATGACCTAGCAGCAAGTCTGGAACCAGAAATCAACTCAGTACATACCAGGGAGCCTCACAGCTGTGAACTGAACACTAAATGAGCAGTCAAGGTGGTGAGGAACTCCCTAACGAGGTAGCAAGCAGCTGCCTAATGAGGCAGAGCCCTTAGCAGCAAGGCTGTGCGAGTTTTAACCTTCATTTTTAAATTTTACCTCACCATGTTTACATATGTATTTCTCTCTAAAAACTTTTTGAGTTATACATAAATCTTAATAAACTGAAGACTGCTTTCTACTCTCTTGCCTAATTATTGACTATTACAATGCGAGAGTAACATTTATAGAGCTATACTCAAGGTAAATTGCTCCTCTGCAGTTTAACATTGTTTTAAAATTGGCCTATAATTAAATAAATGTGACAATTTGAGGTCAAGGAATAGTAACATTACTAAAGAAACACAGTTAAGATTCTGTATATTTTAGGCCATACATTTATTATTATTTCCTATTTGCTATACCTAATGTAGGCAATTAATTTAAAAGCCTTAAAGATACGATAGTATGAAAAATATATTTTGAAAACTTTCTAAAACTGCTGCACTAACATTGCAGTTCACTCAGCAAAGCACATTAGCCATCCAGATGGCCACAGCTGCATGCTATCTGTCTGCAAATTAAATGTTGTACAGCACTGCTGACAATATATCGCTATACCCTGCAGGGATAATACAGATTTGCAGCTGGAAGAGTGGCTGTGAATCATTAGCATTAGGGGAATGACAAAGCACATTTATGTAGTGGTGCATGCACAGTTATCAGTGTAAATTTAACTCCTTTTGTAAATGCCTCAGCATTAATATCTCTTCAAGAAGCAAACTGACATGTTTATCTCTTCACAGGGCCAGAAAGGGAGCTCAGTGTAAACAAATTAGTGCCTCAAGATTAAATAAAAATTACTTTTAAGTGTTGCTCCATATAATAGGAGTTCCTCTGTTGCTGCTTATATTTGTCTACTCGTACATACTGTATTGCATAAATATGTACATCATATTATCTATTGTATTCGTAATGTTTGCTTTCAATAATAGTATTTGTAATAATACAGTGATTTGTAGTTCAGTTTAGTGTAGTTTCTAATATCTGTTACTGGTAAACTTCCATTTTTTGTATGTTTTTCCTCATGGTGGAATTAGTGCTTTGATATATACATGTTCTGTCTATGGCCAATGCAGCTTTTTGAGTCTGTGTGTCTTTGTGCTCCACAGATGACTTCAGATAAGTCTTCGTCTGCCTCTTCTGTGTCTGCTCATCTGGCCGTGGAGAAAAAGAGATGCTATGAGGAATGGTCATAGACTGCAGCCACATGGGACTTCTATATATAAGACAGATTTGCACCTGCTGTTTTATATACAAAAATTCAGTAAATTGTTAAAATAACACTAGTTTGACATGTTGACACAATGTAATTTTTTTTGTGAGAAATTTAGATTACAACAAAATGTGTGCTTTTGTATAGTGTGTGTTGTGGTCTCAGGTGATGAACACGTACGAAGGTTGTCCTTCACATAAACATAAAAGGCCATGCTATAGGCTTCAAGCCCTCTCACAAAAGGTCTGAGCTCCATTTTTTTGCTGTGTTGCCATTTGATTTGATTGCCCTTTGAAGCTGTGTACTTTTTGTCCTTCATGGGACACTAGCTCCAATTCCCATATTGTGCCTCTAAAAAAAACTACCAGAAAAAAGGTGGTTTGCGCTCTGTGGGTTGGAAGAGAGATCCTGCCTCAAGTGGAGGAATTTAAGTATCTTGGGGTCTTGTTCAGGAGTTAGGGAAGGATGGAGCATGAGACTGATAGATGGATCGGTGCAGTGGAAGCAGCAAGGCGGTCGGTGTACAAGTCTGTTGTGGTGAATAAGGAGCTGAGCCGACAGCAAAGCTCTCAATTTACCGGTCATTCTACATTCCTACTGTCACCTATGGTCATGAGCTTTGGATCGTGACCAAAACAATGAGGTCTGAAATAATGAGTTTCTTCAGCAGGGTGGCTAGGCACACCCTTATAGATAGGGTGAGGAGCTTGGTCACCAGGGAGGAGCTCGGAACCAGTTGCGGTGGCTCAGGCATTTGTTTCGGATGCCTCTGGGATGCCTCTGGGATGCCTCCCTGGGGAGGTGTTCTGGACATGTCCCACCAGGAGGAGGCTCCGGGGAAGACCCAGGACACTCTGGAGGGACTATGTCTCCCGACTGGCCTGGGAACGCCTTGACTTTCGCCCAGAAGAGCTGTAGGAGGTGTCTGGGGAAAGGGAAGTCTGGGCGTCTCTGCTTAGACTGCTGCCCACGTGACATGGCCGTGGGTAAATGGTAGAAGATGGATGGATGGATGGATGGATGGAAAAAACTAAATTTTTTTTTTTTTTAAAACTTCCATTTTTGCTTTTTTTTAAAAATGTTTTAGAAATGTAAGGTTACAGAAAATCAGTTGAAGTGAGATGTATTTTGCAGTCAAGCAATGAAGACAAAAAGACTTCTGAATTATTGTACATCCTGGTTGTAGTGTGCATGTCAATATAGTGTTTTTCTGGGACTTAACCATAATTGTCCAACACATCCAGATCAAAATTTGTGTGTGTGTGTTTGTGTGTGTTCGTTCATGTCTGTCACTAGACCCTGCCCTGCAATGGATTGGCATCTTTTCCTGGTTGTATGTGACCTTGTGCCCTGGGTTGCCTGGGTTTGACTCCAGGTCACTTATGACCCTGCACAACATAAGTGGTGAAAAAATGTATGGTTATCAGTACAGTTTTTGCTAGCAGAGATTCTTTAATAACCATCATTTTGTTTATAAAACACATTTTTAAACTAAGATTAAAAAACTGTGGTTCTGATATTTTTTCTATTAGCAAGAAAACTAATATGAAAAATACATAAAGGCACCGCTCAGAATACTTGAAGCAATAAAAGCCCTTTGTTGATACTGGCAATAAGCAGGCCTACATATGTTTTCCATTTCTTAAGTAGTGTGATGTACCTCTGTTCTGTATTCTTTGCTAATGTCACTTAAGATGGGCACTGCACTCTCACCGCCATTAAATATAGAATATGTGCTATTAAGCAAGTAGCTTTTTTGGATGAATCTGTTGTGCAGAATAATGAAAATAAGATTGTTACAAAGAAGCGTTTCTGTTTTATACCTGCACAACTGAAGCTTCTAAATAAGTAGGCAATGTGAGGTGTAATATGAACCGCATTATACTGATGACAGTACAATAGGTACCAGGATGCTGCCTTCTATTTCATCAGCTTTATCCAGTTCTTATTGCTTAAGTCCCCCTGTGAAATTTTGATGTAAAAAAATGGAGCCTTGGTAACAAGGTTATATCATACATGAAAGCCCTTCACAGTGTGGTAACACCCAAGTAGCTTTTTAGAAACATTCTGACAACCATAGCTCTAGAGCTTCTTATAAATTTCGCTCTTTCAGAGCTGAGCATATACAGTGAAATGGAATTGAAACCAACCAGGATTGTTTTCTGCATGCATAAAAATAATAAAAAAACAATGCAATGAAGACAATTTTCAGAAGTGTGATCTTCAGAACTGTTTATTGTTCTTTTTACTGATACCCTTACTAAAACAGTATAAGAAAATAAAGACACCGAAGAACAAAAAGGCAATAATACGCAAACACAGAGTATACAGTGAGGAAACTGACAAAAAATTAAAATGAAGGGAAAATTAACAAGTTCAAAGGTCAAACACAGCATTTCACTTAACCATCATATTATATTCATATTATTATAAGGATTATTCCATTTTAGTTACTTTAATGATTAAAAAAAAACATTGTTGACTGCGATTACAAGAAATGACATGAGAAGGCAGGAAACACATGTGGGACAAAGAGCCGCCTCTGTGCTTCTAAGGGCACATTTAATCTGAAACTGGCGTAAGGAGAGACCAGCACATGCAACTGGTTACGACACGGTTAGGCAAGTGGAGATGTCTGCGTCCAAGTTTGGGAGAGTTGAGCAGATGGAATAAGGTGTCTCAGGGGTCATGGTTGCATGGTCAGGGGTCGCAGTGCTCACAGCATGGGCTCTCTACACAGCACGATCTCCAGCTCCTTGCGGTACAACTTGCCCCCATCTGAAAGGGCCATGATGCTCTTCTTGTAGCCAGCCATATTACAGGCATCTATTCCCTGCTGAGACATGGGGGGGGAGAGAGAGAGAGAGAGAGAGAGAGAGAGAACTGAGGTCCATCTTCTTCCATCTTCAGGTAAACCTAAATGTCAGATTGTCACATGAAAGTAATGGAACCAGTGATAATAGCCCAGTGAGAGACCCACAGCACCTGTACACAAAAACGCATGCCAGAGCAGAAGGAGCATGAACCCACAACTACAGATCCATGCAAGAAAGTAAACTTTCATCTGTACCTGCTTGTTCTTCTCATAGAGGTCCTTGAGCAGAGCATCCAGCTCGTGTTCATCAATGTACCCGTTTCCATCCTATGAAAAAGTAGAGAACAAACATTTAACAAAACTGTGTTTCTGTGCCATTTCATTATGGTTTGTTTATATCTCATTGACTACATTTCATTTGTTTATATATTAATTATATCTATTTTATGAGCAATGACCTAATAATATTAAACTATTTCCAGTAATAAGTTATTACCTCTGAGGAGGAACACTCAACAATATTATAAAACCAAGTGCCATCATTGCATCTAAGCAAAAGAACAGATGAACATGTTTTATGTACAAACGGACAGTCTGTATAGTTCTGAAGAGTTCAGTTCAGGATAATGGAGACAGAAATGTTTCAGAATCTGTTTGCTGTATGATGATAAATTAGGCAGTGCGGTAATCACTTCCACTGAAGGAATGGAACGAAAGCTAAATGTGATTTTGAAGATATGTACCAAGCTGCTGGAAGGATATTGTGTTGCACGGTTTAATTGCAGTAATTTGTGTTAATGTGCAGTTGACCTGGCATGCCTTTTGATTTTTTTTACCCATAATTCAGTAGAGGAGGTTGCAGCTGCAAATGGTTCAGCTGAATGAGTTAGGGAAAAAAACAAATAAAAAAAAAACAAAGAAATGAACATGCAAATTAATGTGGTGTCTTTTCACATCACAGAGGAAACCTCATGCTCAAAAGCAAGAGGAAACCTCATGCTTTATCAGTGACTGCTAATCACTGATATTTCTCTTAAGGCAAGCTTGCCCTATTCCCTGTCTTTGAATCTGAAGTTCTCAGTTCAGATATATCTGAAGGGCTGTTCCCCCTTCTCATTCCCTTCACTTTAATATCTGATTGGCCAAATGCTGCTACATGGATGACAAACATTTTGAGTTCAGTTGCTATTTAGTCAGTCAGTCATCTTCTATACCGCTTCATCCTGTTAAGGGTCACAGGAAACCTGGAGTCCATCCCAGAACGCACAGGCCAGGGTGCCAACCCACTGCAGAGCACACACACATAATGGGCAATTTTGAAACACCAATCAACCTAACCTACATGTCTTTAGACAGTGGGAGGAAATCAGACAAAACCCACCAACCACAGGGAGAACAAGCAAACTCCACACACACAGGCCCAAGGTGGGAACTGAAGCCCAGGCCTGGAGGCATGAGGCAAGAGCGCTAACCACCATGCTGCTAGGTGCTATTTATCCATCCATCCATCCATTATCTTAACCGCTTATGCCTGGTGAGGGTCGCGGGGAAACCTGGAGCCCATCCCAGAGCCCACAGGGCGCAGGGCAGGGGACACCCAGGGCGGGGCGCCAACCCACCACAGAGGTGCTATTTATTGATATTCAAATCAAATAATATCATTATGTATACAATATTATATAGATCAATTAAAGTTTATTTCAAATATAGCAGGTAAAATTGTACTGCACTGAATGAATTCAGATAATTTGTAATATAAAGATAAAATATTCAGGTTGATTTATGTATTCTGTAATTAACATTTAAATAATACATTAGATAATTTGTCTTAAGATATAACTGATACACCAAAAAAGACGAAGGTTTAAGTCAAAATTATAAAGCGTATAAAGATTAACTGATATAAATTTTGGAAGGTATATTAAAATATAACTCAGGTTCTTCTCAGCAGAGTTTATTCATTGGCCTACGGAATGACATAAATACTGTACTTATATAATAAAACAGGTTATATTTTACTTGCACATCTTTGTGAAAGATGTAGGACTCAGTTTGATTTTTTCACTTGAAGAAGCATTGCAAAAATGAGGCTACCCATCAGGGACGCTCCAGTTCTGACACGGTATAAATGTTTAATCTCTGGAATATTCCAGTTTGTCGTGGCTTTGTGTTGAGAGTAGATTAATGGCTTTATCTTGAGCAATGCATCAGTTATATTTTAGACCAGTCCTGTACCAATAATGGCAGATGGGGCTTTGTCACTGCCTACTAGTATTACTTAGATAACCCACTATGAGTCTACATCACTCCTTTACATGTATGTGTTTTATAATCAGTTTAATATTCAGATATGTGGAACCAGATGACTGCTCATAATGTGCACTTCATATTTCCTGGTGCTTTTTTCTGTAATTTGTAAACTGAATAAGATGCATATGCTTGAGATTTTGTTTTAACCGGTGATATATTTGGTTTGCATTAGCCATTTAGAAATAAGCCTCTTTGTTCAGCATACACCCCCTGTGCAAAGCAGCTCTGTCTGTGGGCTCTGTGTGAGTTTCCCCTGTGGTGAAATCACAGATATCCTGCCACCTTGTTTGTTCAGCAAAACACACTTGGCTTAGCACTCTAAACTTAGCACATACCGTATTTTAAAGGTTTTCAGTGTGTGATTTATTTACCTTATCATAGAATGTGAAGATGGCATTGAATTGCTCTGAGTTCAGTCTCACACCCTGTCAAAATGTGACATTAAGACCACAAAAAGAAAGGAAAAGCAGTTTAACAAACAGCTAAATTCTAACACATTAAAAACAAATAAAATCTTAGTACTCATTTTAGCTCATTAGAACCCTGTTGTCAGATTCCTTTAAAAGGAGAACCTCCAATTCTAAACATTTACTTTGATGCCTACAATGTGTTACAACAATTGCATTGCTATGCTTCTTTGAAATGTAACATACCTTTCATGTCTGATGTAAAGTCAATACAGTCAAAGTATAAATTAATGCATTTCAGTAGGACCTATATTTTTACGAACATTGTCTTTACCTGGAATTTTAGTAGGAAATTTTCCTGAACAGGCAGTAGCCTAAGACAGCAACAAAAGGAGGTTATCAAACAGTCCTACAGCAGGCTTGACTGGTTACTGTGACCAGTGCATAAACCCAGCAGATTCTGTCACACGTCCCGTAAAGCACTTTTCTTTCAGAATTTGTCTTACCTGGCCATTTCTGATAAGCCCAGCTTCCCGTCACCATTTAGGTCAAACATCTTCAACTAGACAGACAGAAAGCATGAGTTTAATAATAAATGCATTTATTTATATAGCACTTCTCAAAACAAGTTTGTTCATAACAGTCATTGGAACAGTACAGCTTCAGAGTTTACTGAAATGTGATGACTATGTTAGCATAGCAATAAAGCTAATCATCTGCATGTACAAAACAGGACACAAAGTCAACTGTCTTTGTTTCTGTTAAAATATTGTTCATGATTGTAGTAAGTTGCTGTTGTGTGAGATGTTTTATGGTCATCGGATATTCACATTTATTGTGGGTAATCATCAGGAAAGACATCTCTGTCAGCATATTTGCTGACTGATAATTTCAATACACGATGCATAACTGATACTTGACCGGAACACGTTGTTTTAATTTAATTCCTTTGTTGAAACTCATTCTGGGTTACTTGCAGAGATTACATATGAATGATAATTCATAGCATAGATATGAATAAACAACATGCAAAGTAGCACCATTCCAGACCCCAAACTAATTCAAGACTTTGTTTCTTTGCTATACATGTACAGGACTATAGCCACATGAATTCCTGTGCTTCTATTATGTTTTGGATTTGGTAAAAGGTAATGGGTTATAATCTCACTATTGTTTGTGTGTATTCATTCAGCTTCTGGTCATCATAGCGCCTGTTGGCCTTCATCAGTAGGTCCGAGAGAAAGCCCTATAAAAGCAAGAGACCAAAAGGATGCCTGTAATTGGTCATGTTTAGTCACATGACCTTAGCATCTTACTTCACCCTCACTTACAAGTACAGATACTGACTAATTATAATATAGATAATTATCTGTCACCTGAAAAATAGCCATTGTGAACAAGTACTTAATTGTGGATAAGAAACAGAATTGTACACAACTGACAAATAGAAATATACAATATAACAAAGCTGTCAGGTTTAATCGTTCTTTTAGTGTAAACATTGCCAAATTTTCTTTCATTCAAATTTTTCTTTCATTCTGGAGATGGTCTTCTGTGATTAAATGCAGAATTTGTTATTGCTGCATTATTGAGTTAATGATTAATGATTTAATAACTCACAACGTTTTTTGTAAGCATCATATATCATACTACATAAACAAAGAACATGAATGTCATTATTCAGAATGACCAATCTATTTGCAGAGCCACAGTGAAAAAGAAAAGATACTGAAGGGATCCAAGTAAATCTGACTTTATTTTCACACTCCCACACAAATTATATTTCACCTTTATTCGAGCTAATATCATCATAAATTTCTTATATTGCTCTCTAGCTGTGGAAACCCCCCTGCATCGGATTAAGCCTCTGTCGGTATGCTTCAAACAGATTGAAGGATTTGTGTAATGAATTTGTTTGGCCATTTAGAAAGCCAAAGGAATTTGCATATGTTCATTCCCATTTGCCTTTTCATGTCAGAGTTTAAGGGCTACTCAAGGGTGGCAAGGCTGCACATTTATGAAAGATAACAATTCAATTCTTCTTCCAGCCATACTAAAGGAAGAAAGCTAATAATGTTAAAAATGTAACATGTCACAGTGCTCTAAAAGCCTCTGAAGGCATAGAATCCATACATTTAGCCACATGTGTCACTGATGTTAAGGTCCAAGTATGGGGCACCTGGATGTGCAAGCACAGAATAAGCAGCTGCCAACTACAGTAAAGTCAGCAACAGAGCAGTCACTACCTCTGTTTCTGAAGTCTTATCTACAGGGCACTCAGTACAGCTGTGCTCATGAAGTCTTATCTATAGGGCACTCAGTACAGCTGTGCTCATGAAGTCATATCTACAGGGCACTCAGTACAGCTGTGCTCATGAAGTCTCATCTACAGGGCACTCAGTACAGCTGTGCTCATGAAGTCTTATCTACAGGGCACTCAGTACAGCTGTGCTCATGAAGTCTCATCTACAGGGCAGTCACTACAGCTCTACTCATTTAGTGTCTCTAACAGGGCAGTCACTAGAGTTGTGCTTGTGTCTAACTACAGGGACAGCTGGTGCTCAGAACCCTCTGACCTGGGCAGCTGCTTATTAACATGTTATTTTAGGCTTGAAATAACTTTTTGGAACAATGCCCTTCCCAGATTGATATTTAACATCTTTGTGGGAAGTTGTGCTAATGTGAATTGAAAATAAATGTGCTCTGCAGTGTCTGAAAAACTGTGGTTTACAAAGGATATGTAATGTTATATTAGCAGTAGTGAGGTAAACACATATCGCTGGTGGAATATTTCCTGAACTTACCTTGAGCTCATTGGCTTCAATGTACCCACTGCGGTCTGTGTCATATCTTCTCCATGCCTAAAGACCAAACACACACACACACACACACACACACACACACACACACACACACACACACACACACACACACACACACAAACCAATAATAAAATTAGAGATATGTACTTATTTATTATAGATGTTGTGT